>JAOXYC010100000.1:0-21211 GCA_028565715.1 Phoronis pallida
GACGCTTGAGTTATTATCCTGTAAATGTTTGCCTACGCTTTGATATTGCTTTAAATGCTTTCAAGTCCATGGAAAAGACATTCTATTTGTTTTTGTAACAAAAGTTCGAGATTTATAAAGTTTTGATGTAACCGCATTATTTCTTTTAAACTCTAAATGTTATATCATTTTAAAGTTTGAAAATGCTTAGGATTTTTTTGATAGAATAATTCTTAGTGTTAAAAATATCTGATGTTTCTATTAAATTGTTCTGTAGACAGGAATATATTCCAATGCTCAGAAAGATGATCTTGTATTTAAATTGAAGATTTTGAAATACAACACTCATAAATTTATAAATAACCCTACGTTTAAATGTTGGAAATTTATTCGCTTCAAGGCTGGTAACTCTGCAATATGATTCAGATTATCGTATCCGACTGATTCTTATTTGACACTTGGGTCTATGTTGACCCATATTTTCTTTTTTCTTTTGAGTTATGCTCTGCAAATCAATATCACATTTAACTGAAGACAATTACAACATCAGGCGATTCTTTATTCATATTGTGCATAATACAAGTATTGTCATATTATTAAAGCGGGGAATAATAGATTAGCTTTAGACGATCTGTATTTGTCATCGAGGAATTGCTTACCATGCATTATTCTAATCTGAATAATTCATAATGAATGGCGCAATTGGAGGCAAATAACAAAAATGTGATAAATACCAAAAAATTCAAATCCTGTGGAACCCAAAAGGGTTACATTTTGACTTTTAATAATATCTAACTTTTGGGGATGAGACTGAAATTATATACAATGTTGAAAGTACCATTTATTGGGAAAAAAGTACATTTCTTTACTAGAATCTTCTTTGTTGTCTGCAGGGTAACTTATCCAGCAAGGGACAAACCTCAGCTCAATTATTTTTTAGTGAAATATTGAAATTTCATTATTTAACTCGGTTTAAAAGTTGGAAGGTCTGTGGAACTTGAGTCTTATTTTAGGAACCAATTGATGAATGTCACTGGATTTGTTTTAGATTGAAATTCATACGGATGAAAATGTAGACAATTATCTATTCAATTGGCAAAGTCTAACTACACAGTATGTTATGATATAATGAAGTGACACTGCGATTTATTTGTGATCAATATTACCTCTGTGTGCTGTGACTATGCACTAACAAACATGGTCTGGCATGTAGTTATTATCACAAATTATCTTTGCATTAAGATTTTAATTTTGTTTTCCTAAGTGAGCTAAGCTTTAAAGTACATTTTTTTCAAGGTTATTTACCTATGAAGGAACTTTGAGTTTGAAACAGACCACTTTTGTTAAAATTTAATAAATCACAACGTGAACTAATATTGTGTCTGGAATAAAAATACTTTCTTTCATATATAATCATGCAGAATTTGAAATTTGTGAAAACCTAGGCTTTTCTGAAAAATTGAAAAAAAAATTCTGTCCTTTCTTATTCACAAAAAATAAGACTCCTAACAAGGGCATCACAGACCATACAACAATTAAATTTGTCAGAAGAGCCTTCAAGGAATCGGATCGCATTTGGGTCCAGGTGCCCCATCTGATCCGGCCCCTTGGCCTTGCTTTTTTACAATTTATGCATTTACCTACAAGGTAGTTTTGCAGATCAATTTTGTTTTGAATTCTTTTAACTTTTAAAATAAATGCATTTCCTTTATAGGTGTCAACGCCTGTTAGATGGAGGGGGACAAAGCTAAGTCCCCGACGGACAGGGAGGCAGAGGCGGCCCAGCGGGCCCTCTTTGAATCTGCCATGTTCCAGCTTGGTAAGGATTTGATTAACAATGTCAATTTGAAAATGGTGACTTGTGACCAGTTTTTGCAAACTTCTTATAATTGTTTAAAAATTAAAAATCGCTGCTTGAAGATTCACTTTCATCACACATTTAAAAATGTATTTCTGAGGGAAATCTAAATAATAAAATTTTAATAATTATATAATATATATATAATTATTTATATATAATAATAACAGTTCTTGATTTTTGTGACGCACTGTATAGTAATCTGCTTTAACTCTCGACTTTTGTATTTTGTAAAAACAGTTTATTTTTGATAAACTTACTTTTCTATCTAAACTATTGACAATAATTTATCGTTCGTAACTAGAATTAGAATCCCCTATAGGTATTGGAAAATCAATGAGCTAAATAAAGGTAAGGTTATATATTTAAATAAATGACAAGAAATGATATTAAGCGAATAAACACAATCTGCATTTAATTGGAAATTCTTTCTACATATTCAGTGATTCATAAATGTAGTACCGTTCACACCCGGGTATAAGCCCACCTCCGGGAATAAGTCCACCCCCTTTTTTGATGAAATCTCAATTTGTGCTAGTACTAAAACGCATGGAAAATCATACTCGGGTTTAAGCCCACCTCAGTTTTTTTGTGCATTCCCAATCTACAAGCCCATTGGCTTATACCAGGGTGTGTACGGTATATACAGAGTGTTAGTCATGTAACTTATTGATGCGGTGTTTTTAACGCACTTGAACGAGTCTTAATTCTTCTCGATTCAGTCTGTTATTTCCTCGCTCATCTTAAAATTAGACTGATGACTGTTTTTGAACTCAGTTGAAGACTTCCCTTCATGTAATTAAGTGAACATTGGCGAGGAATTTGTTTGGTTTTCTGTGGAAGGAATTAGGCCACTGGTAGATTCTCTGAAAATTTTGCCAAGGAGTTTAAATGTGATTACGGTACATGCTGAACTCATCCAACTTTATGAAATCATTGAAATTATTCCTTTTCACAAAATTTTGATTTAATGTTTGAACATTTAAATGATAAGGTGTTTAAAAACATTGTAAAATAACAAATCCTATATTGTTTATCTTTGAATTTGGGTCCATTCGACCTTAAAAAAATATGTGATTACTGGAAAGGCTCCCATAAAAACAACCTGTTTCATTGCAGGAAAACAATTCTATTGCATTTATCACAAGGTTTATTCATGTGTGACCATTTTTCCAAGCAATTCAAATTTTAGGGATTTTTCAGCATAGAGTTGATTCAATTTTCTAATGTGTATACCCATTCATTTTTTCTTCAAGCAAGCAACTAAACATTTTGAAATCCATGAAAATCACCTAATACATTGGGTTTAAAAATATGGCATCTGTTTTCTTAGTTTATAGTTGTTAGAAGTATGGATTCTATTACAGATATATTTAGGAGACAGTTGGTTTCTTGTGTTCGTGAGAAAATGAGCAATGTTGGTCATCCAACCCAAGATATTAAGTTTCTGTTTTCAAACTGGTATTTTACTGGATTTTACCAGAATAATGCAAAGATTTGATGTGATAGTCTTATTGCAAAAGAGATTTTCTTCAATGGCTCTCTAAAGTGTTCAACAATTTTAATTGGTTAGTACTACTGGATTTAATTGGAGAAGTTATTTTCATAAAATGTGAACTTGTTTACTTCTACAGTACAAAAAATTGCTTTCATTTGAGAAACACATTAGATTTAAATTGTCTGTCAAACAAATTGATAAGATAAAGGATAATTTTGAAATTTGTTCAGCTTATAAAAGCATGTGTACCTTAGTTACATAGATTTGGTTTACAAGTGCAATTCTGCATGAAAAAAGCATCACCTCTGTACTCTTAAACACACCTGTTCTAGTGGATATCCATGTACTCTTATGTAAAAATAATTTCTGATCTACGGTATTTAAATTAAGATCACAATTATGCGTACAAGAAAATAACCAAGATGGTACACACCGCTACAAATTTTTTCTTAGGATTTTTAACATGAACTCCTCAACTAATGGACAAAGGAATACTAAATAAGCAGGTGTTATATAGTGTAGATGTTGACCATTTCTTATTTGTGGTAATTAATGACAGTATGGTTAATATATTGGTAGAAAATTATAGATAGTGGGTTTAAGAAAATAATTTTTAAGCATAGAGTACTTAAACTATAAAATGATTACATATTCTTATTTTAAAAACAAGTACTATTTCTACTCTTGGTCAATGAAAATCTCCTTTCTTTTTTCAAAACTAATCTTCGATTTAAAAAGGAACGAGGTCACCTGGCATGCAAATAGGAGAGGTGGATTCAATTCTTTCTGAATTTTTCTGTTCTTCAAATCAATTTTGGATATGTTTTCTCACCTTCAGGTTCGAACCCGTTCGCCATGGCCGCCCAGGACCCCACAGGTGCCTACGCCCAGTTAGCCGCTGCCCAGATGCAGGCGTACTCTGCCATGATGGCACGACATCCCGCCTTCGCCGCCAACCCTTACGGAGGATTGGGAATGTTCGGAGAAGGTCTCGGGTCACCCATGCATTCACCGATGGGTCCAGCGTTCATGCCAGGTATGATTGTAATTTACTTGAGCATATATTCAAGGATTGTGGTATATGAGTAAACCTGAGCACACATTTTAAGAAGTTTGGTAGGTCATACAAAATGTTTTTACAGACCATTTGTTTTTAAAACTTTGCTTACAAAAAATACTTTAACTTGAAAAAAGGATTTATTTCAAAAAATTTTAAATGCTCATGTAAACAGTGGTAAAATGTGAAGGCATTTGTTTTGGAATGTTTTGCCCTTCAAGAAATTAGTTAATTTGCTAATGAATGGCATTAATCAAATGCACGCAATACTAGGTAAAGAAATTATTATTTTTATTGACTGGCCTTTATTACAGGTGCCCTATTTATTATTTGCATGCATTTAGTGCAAATCATCAGCATGTTTTCTGCATTATGTTTTGATAGGGTTGTCTCTATTCTCCTTATAATAATAATAATAATAATACAAAGTTGTGATTGTTTCTTCATATCTATCAGTTAATTATAATTAGATCATATAATATGCAAATATTTTCAAATGTATATACTTTGAAACCTCTTCCATTATTTGTAAGCTCAAATTATTGTTCGTTTTAACTAACTGCCTTAAAATGCAACGCCTGTCTTGACTAAGAATTTGTTTTTACTAATTTTCCTTGAGTTACTTACTAATTTTCACTTCTTTTCATTTTGCTAACTTTAAACCAAATTCTACTCACTGCTTGAAAACAAACTTTAACATTTACGGAATTTGCTAACTCTAATATTTGCCACCAGGTGCCGCTGAGTGGTGGCACGCAGCTACCTCATCGGAGCATGCGCGTCAGATGGCCAGTACTTCGGGATATGACTATTTTGCTAGCAGCCTGAACAGTCTGGCTACCGCATTCAGCACAGGAGGCGGGGTCGGCATGACGCCCGACGCCCTAAACCTCGAAGCTTTACTAAGGGACCCCAATGCAGCACAGAAAAGTAAGCTTTGTCCGTCCCCCTTGTCAATCATGCATGTCAATCACATCCCCTGCTGCTTATCACACCTGACAATGGCAGCTTTGCGGTTCTGATAAATGTTCACGTTTTCTTGGTGAAAGTTTTTTTTCTAAAAATAGTTATTCACTCGAAACACCTTTCGCTCTTGTCGACAATCGACCTTGTAGGAAAAAATGATGTTATATGAATGGCTTCCAATTTAATCTTGATATGATGATCAGAAAACCTCATGTTTTATAACTTATATGTATTAACTACATGAGAAAATTATGAAATGTCCATCCATTTACGTATTGTGGCAAAATGTTGTCCTAAGGGACTGGCATTACTTTTCCTTGCTTCCTGAATAACTTTCACAATAGTCACTTCATTAACATGATACTGTGCACACTCGGCTATAAACCCAGGGCTTATGAATTAAAAAAGAAATGGAAAGGGCTTACAGCTAATTTAGTCACGTCGATGAGATTGATAAAAATGGTGGCTGGGGTTATAGCCAGCCTTGTGTGTACAGTAACTATACGGTTAGGAGTTTTTGAACACACTTAGATCTAAACAAAGAAACTCATGGTTCTGGCGTAACTCACTAAAATCTTTCACAAACTTGGATCAACCTCACTTATTTCGGATTAGCTTGACTGTGATATCATCTTTTGTCACTACATGGATCAACAATGTCTGTAGAAATTAAACCACTAGATCTAATTCATGCGGAGACTTAATATGGTATTAGCTGGTCCAGCTATTCTGAGTAGAGTTGGGCTGGCCAGCTATTCCGAGTAGTGTGGGGCTGGTCCAGCTATTCTGAGTAGAGTGGGGCTGATCCAGGGTTGTGAAGGTGATATTTCCTAACCCTGAAAAGTTTTCCCATGACTGACTAATGCAGGCACAAAACATCTACCGTATTCTCCCTAATAAAGGCCCGGGGCTGTCAGTTTCAGAAGGTCACAGATTTGTTACTAAATTTTCAATGAAAAACACCTCCGGCTCTGTGATTATGTATGAAACAAAATGACAAAGCTTTTCAAATGGGACAGTTTAAAGGGCATGGGTGTTCATTAGGCAGAATACTGTATGTCGGGGCTGATCAATGTTTTCTTTGACCTTTGAACTTAAGATTTTTCTCAAAGTTTTAGACACAACTGGCCTTTAACAAAGACCAATAAACCTCTCATTTTCTTTCTAATTCAATGTAACGTACTTCATGTTTTGAATTTTAAACGACTTTTCAATGATCAGCCTTATACTATATATATTTTCATTGATTTGAAATAATTATCTTCAATTATATAATTGATGATCTATTCATCATAATATAGATCTAACTTATAAAACAGATAATTTAACAGTAGTTGCATGTTGTTTCAGGTTTTGGTCTCTATGGCAACCCTTTCATGATGCCACCGTACAGTTCAATGGTAACCACGACGACCACATCCTCATCGTCTCACTCCTCTCCACTCAAGGCGAATTCCGCCAAGACTATGGTCACCTCAACGTCGACGGCAACACGATCTAGTCCCGCCTCCACCGCATCAAGGTCAAGCGACCAATCAAGTTCCTTCAGTAAATATAGTAACAGACATGAAATGAATGAGAGTTCGTCCACCGCTCCCCCACCGGCACACACCTCTGTCATCAAGTCGCCACAAAAGATGTCAGGCTCTGAGGTATTATAATGCTGCAAATGCCATTGTTCTTGAAGATTTTAAAAAAAGGCATCAAAATATTAAAGAACAGATGTCTCGGTTTACATTTTACAATAAAGTAGTCTTATGTTCATTGTAGATTAATTTGATTGTATCATTTATCTTTCTTGGTATAGTTTTGAAGTTTCCTTGGCTTGGTATGTTTTGTAGAGTGAAACTATTACTGATTATTAAACTAGAAATCTAAATTTACCTTTTGGTCTCTAGGAGCACACCCGGGACTCAGATGATGACTTCCTGGCCAAGGAGGTATTGAATCACCTTAAGAACCAACAGGCACAGTTTATGCGGCGAGAACAGGAGCTCAAGCTTCAACATGTAATTTTTTTGATTATATTTATTTTAGATACAAGGAAAGGGTAGAGAAGCCCTATGGAATTCTGCAATTCGAGAGGAAACAATGATAAAACTGCCTATAGGATAACTTTGTTATCCTTTGTGTCCTGTTTTAACAAGTGTACTACTACTACAATAACGGCCTTTAATCAGTTACTGGCTCGTAACTATATTAGTGAACTAAACAGTTCAACTTAATATAATTATACCCTACAGCAGTAATTCAAATCAGACCCTCATAGAGGAATCTAAACTAAAATTTTGTGGTTACCATTTTCAAATTTTTGAAAATCCTCTCACTTTGCAGACGGCAGAGTCAAACCAGGGGTCCTCTATCCCCATGACAACAGAAGCTCAGAGAGAACTGGCCGCAGAAATGATGCGCAAACGCCAGCATGAACAACTAGTTAATCAGCTGAAGAGCTCGCAGTATGATGCCATGCCTAATTTGAAGAAATTTGCAGAACAGCAGCTCCAGAAGCAGAAGAACAAGGGGAAAGATTCCGAACATGTGAGTAGTTTTTCTATGGCTGAGGAACGGTCATGAGGAGCGCTGCAATTGCTTGCTTTATTTTCAATGCATTAGCAAAACAGCTTTGTGCGTTTTATTTCCAGACGGCTCAAGTCAACTTGTAAGAATTTTATTTTAGTACTAGATAAACATAAATTTAAACAAAAGTGGAATCAATTTTGTTTTGGGCAAGGTAATTGTAGCTAACTTTTTATAACTTATAAATTTTGAAAATATTGAAAAATTAGGAACTCGACTGGAAACCAAAACCTGTCTCCCTGATTGCCGGTCAGGTGCTCTTCCGATCGAGATTTTTTAAAAATGATTTATTTTTTCAGGAGTATGAAAGTGAGTTGTACAAAAAGCATACTACAGAGTCACATGAACGTAGTGCCAAATCACCGTCTGATCATCATGATATTAGCAAAGAGCAGCAGGTATTAATGAGTTCAAAATTGTGAAAATTCTCCCTGGCATAAATCAACCCTGAGGCTTAAACCATGTTTTGACACTAACTATAAAATAGGTTGTGGTACCTCACTGTCATTTTCAAAAATACAATGATACACCTATATTAATGTGCTTAAAGTATATATTTGTTCAAAAATCAACTAAGAGTAAACATCATGTAAAAAATGGTTGTTCAATCAAAAACGTCATTGAGTTGCGCGGTGGATGGTAATAATCCCGGGGTTAACTAGGGTTAAATTATTTTCGTTACTCTTTTATTTCGATAGTCCTTTTCCACCAAGACAACAAGATAATTCCTGTATACTAACATCTAACCAATTTAAACTCGTCACAGGAATATCTGAACAAGAAAAAGCTAGCTGATCAAATCCGTGAACGAGTTCAGAAGAAGGCTGATGGCTCGGCATCGTCTAGTATGAAAGAGTCTGGGAAAATCCGAGATCGTCCAAAGACGAGCAAAACCCTGCTTAATATACCACACAGAGGTGCTGTTCCCTCAGATGTAAGATTTTTTAAACATTTTCATGAATTAGTGAAAAAGGAATGTCAGATAGGGAAAGATGAAAGTCCAGTATCACAAATAATTTATTTGTTTGGTCTGTAGACTGAAATTTTTTTCTTTTGCTCCTCATAGCCACTTTCACAATGAAGTGTTGTTATCAATAATCCTAAAAGATATTTGATAAATATTTGTTTTCATAGAAAACTGTATTTAAATATGAGTAGTTGATTAAACCTACAAACATTTATTAGAACAAAAAACGCATTACTTTGAACATGAAAATTGGCAGGAAAAGACCAATTTTCGGCCTTCAGATCCAAACAATTGTCTTGAAACTGACCTCTGAACTAAGTGTTCCCTAAGTTGAAATATTCAAAACTATTCTGCTCATCACTACTTCTTTTCAAATCACATCTAGCACATTCTGTGATGAGCACAACATTTTTGAATATTTATGGTACGGAACATATCCCTAGTACATAGTTCAGAGGTCTGTTTAGAGACAATTTTTAGGATCTGATGGCCGGAAATTGGTCTTTAAGTGCCAATTTAAAATACTCTTTTTATTCTCCATGCCTGTTTGATAAGTTAATTCATTATTCAAAATAAGATGTTTATTTTCAAGGATCAGAAGAGAAAGGATGATTTGAGGGAGAAACTCGAAGCAGAACTGAAACAACAACAGCTTCAGTTGAAAATGGCTAAGAAAGCACAGGCTCAACATAGCAAACAGGTAATGATTAATTTTGACTAAAATTATACATCCCTACTAACGAATATGAAATTATCAACTTTTGAGAAAAAAAATCTTAATTTTTTTACCAAGATGCAAGTTAGTTATGTTCATCAAAGGACTCATACACAAAATTTCTAGTTGATTTGAATTTTGATGCCAGATCCTCACCAACAAGGAGCCTAGGTTAAAATCGAACACAAAAGCTCTCAAATCACCCTTTTGCAGTTTTTCACATAAAATAAGTCTTGCCTTTATTTCATATCATGAACCTTTAGATGCATTTCATCAACAATGTTAACACAACAATTCAAAATCCCAAAAATCATTCTTTTATATTTTTGAAATTATTTCAACAGTCTGATGACAAGTCCAAGTCCAAGGACAGTTCTCGTCTAGCTCAAGCGCTACTCGGTAAAACTGGTTCACCACCCCCGGCAATGCAGGTGGAGACGTCTGCTGATCGCCCCCTGGTGGCAACATTTAAGACGCTTAACACTGCAGTTGCCGCAGAAACAAATGAAGATGATAGTGGATCATCATCAGATTCGTGTAGTTCAGGTATGTTTATTTTCAGTACCTTTTCTCAGTATTGATGCAAAACACTGAAATTTTCTTTTAATGACCCAAGTTTGGTCTCTTGTGAAAGCACATAATTTTCCTTGCGAGCAGACTAGAGGACACTGGAAATTTATGTTCGACTATGACACCATGTTATTGAATTGCACTGTTTTTTCAAATAGGCTTGATTTGTGAGTGAAATTTCATGGCAATTACAAAAGTAAGTTACAAATAATAAATCCAAAAGAAATAATTCTTACAGATTAATTTTTGTTTTCAAAACCCTATCATGTTGACTAGAACTAATTTGATAGATTTGGGTTTTTTTTTCATTACCCATTAAATATTATTTGCTACAGATTCTGACGACAGTGGTTCAAGTAGTGACTCCGATTCCAGTAGCAACTCCGAGTCCATAGATCCAGGTACTCCAGGTACTCCAGCAAAAAGGAAGTCCACGGATGAGGTTGACTCGTCTGGAACGGACGGAAGCATGCCTCCGAAAAAGATGAAGGAAATCAACGAAGAGGAACTGAGGATTCCTCTAGAGCATGGGTATGAGCATTTAGCTTGGAACACGGTCAAGTTATATACATAGACTCCTTTGATCAAAACAATAGTTATTATTTACAGCCACAGAAACATGGCATTGGGATTTCGATGAATGATGCAGGTAGTGATAAGGTTTGGCAATGGTGTAAAATCTACCTGTATTTACAAGTTGATGATTTTACACTTTTATGCAGCGATATAAGACTTTTAAGTATTTGTACATAAATAAGTTAGATATTCAAAAGCATCTTTTACAAACAAAAGACAACTAAGAGAAATTTAAAGTATACTGGTTGAGTTGCTATCAGGGCCTAATATCACCATTATTGTATTGAGCACCCAGTCGTTCTACTCATGGATAATATATCTTGTTTAATTTGAGGGGTATCAATGGAATTTATCTTTACTGATGGCTGTTTTAGGTGGAGACGCGAGACGAGGATTCGTACCGTTGGTCAGCGAGGCATTGTGGGAGATGTGGTGTACTACGCCCCCTGTGGGAAAATTCTGAAGAGTCTGCAAGAGATTAGCAAGTATCTGTCTACGAACAACATCACAGACTTGACACGCGAGAACTATGACTTCAGTACACGTGTCAGTGTGGGCGATTTCTTGGAGTTATCAAATGACGGAAATAACGTAAGTTCTGTGATTTTTGTTTTAAAGTTGCGATCATTGTGACATCAGAAGTTGGCGATTTTATCAGGGCTGCTTAATTTTGTGTATTTGTTTGATTTATTTTAATTGCTAGAATAGCAAGTTATTATATATTAATTTCAGAACTCAAGAATTTTTAAATTCTAAAAAGACTTTGATTGAACAGGATATTAATTTTCAACTTTTGCTCCCTTCCAATTCAAAAAAACTTTTATAATAACTCTTCACAGTTAAGTTTCAAAGATTTTTTATAAACATGTAACAAAAAGTGTAAAAAATTTACTCGAAAGATACAAAGTATGTATTGGATGTTCGGGATAATTGAGTAATTAATAAAAATTATTATTGTCTTCAGGGTATGGTCTCGCTCTCTGAACAGGAAGTTCAGACACTTCTCAACGCTGCTCTCCAGCGACGACCAGCGCAGAGACGGGCTGTCAAACGCACACAGCAGAAGAAGAAAGAAGCTGCGAAGATTGCGGCACAAGAAAAGATTGCCAAGAAGATTGAACAGCAAGAAATAGCCAAGTTTGCCATGGAACAAAGACTGAAGAAAAAGATGGAACGTGAAATGAAGAAGAGGGATAAAATGAGGCTGAAACAGATGAAGGGTGAGGGAGTTGTGTGTTTTATATGCTGAAGAGTTCACTTTCTAAAAGCAGATTTTTTTTTGGTCTCGGCTCGTACTTAAAATTATCATACGCACCCCGGTATAAGCCCATGGGCCTGTTAATTGGGAAAGCCAAAAAACCAGGGTGAGCTTACACCTGAGTGTGTTTTTATAGGCTTTTTTGTACTAACACAATTTTAAGATTTTATAAAAACTTGGGAGTGGGCATATTCCTGAGGGTGGGCTTATACCCAGTTGTGTACGGTATGTGAAATAATTAACCTTTGAATGTGCGGATACAGTTTGGTTTTTTTATGTTGTCCATGAATCTTCACCACTTATAAATTTCTTAGCAAACAAAGTTTTGAATGACTTCAGAAATTGTTTGCTTTAAAGCGGTTTTCGGTAAAAGATAAAATGAATTTTTACCACTGAGTAAAATGAATAGACTGTGTTGGAATTTGGTGTTAACTCTAACAAAAATTTATGATTTATATGCCAAAGCTGTGATGTTATGTTTTCTATCCCTTTTCTAAGGATCCTCAGTTTTTGGTGTTACAGCAGAGGATCGACAGAAACAGAAAGAACGTTTTAAACTTCTTCGACAACGAGAAAAACAGCAGAGACTAGAGGACATGCGTATGGAACGCGAGGTGCGGGCCCAACAACTGCTAGAGGTAGGTTGCAGCCTGGTGGTCGGACATATTGAAGGAACTACTTTCACAGGCAGCCATTTTGTCACATATCGTTTTTTGCATAAGATAGTTAACAGAGTCATACATCGCTACATAGCAATGTGAAATTATCAACGTTGATTGTGTCAGTTTTTGCTATGAATTGAATATAAACATTTTACAACTCATTACAACTGTGTTTTTGATAAATGAGGAAGGTTGTATCTGTAAGGTTTGGCAATGGAAAATTATCAAATTGTGTAAAAGAAACACATGAACCATATTTCAATAGTTGACAATTTCCCACTTGTGAGTAGCGATGTATGACTTCAATTGCCAAAAGCTTGACCAATTAAACTTGGGTCCTTTTCATAAGATGTTTTATCACATGACGTATGCAAATGTGGTATTAATAATTATCCTCATAAAAAACCTGAATGCGAAATAGGCTATGTGACAAAATGGCTGAACCATCTAGAATTTTAGGTTGTAATGTGCTGCTTTGGCTTGAAATGTACACCAAGGAACGGAAGCTGATCCCTGTAACACTATGCTTTCATAAATGTCAGTCTTTTCAGGCTGCTTCAGAAGTCTAATCTAGAGATTGATTGAAAAAAACAAGCCTTGTCTAGATTTGATTTCAGAAATACCGAATATTGACATAAACATTGTAAATTGGAATTAAGATTAATGAACTATCATAAAATTGTGATAACATTTCAAATTTGGTTTTGCTGGCTGAACGATTCATTCATGTGAAAACATGTTTTGTTTAAAACTTGAGGTTGATGCTTCATCAGTTTTAGAATTTCTAAATCACAAAAAATAAAGTACAAAAAGTTGAAATATGTCTCTTTTTGTAACCTGTATTGTCTGCAGCATGAAAAAGCTCTGCTTCATTTTGGTAGAATTAGATTTCTTGGAACAGTAGTGTACATAATGAGTCAATGTGCAATTTCTGATGAAATTTTATTATTTCTCTTGTTATCGTTTCAATAAGGTTTACATTTTGTTTATAACCATTTTTGTCTGAATTAAGCAATCATTTGGTAACAGAATTTGCAAATGTCTATAATAACACGTCAAAAATTGCAGAATGTCTCAGTTTCAAACTTTCATGTAGCTGGTATATTTTAACTAACCCTTGCTTACGTCTGCTTGTATATGTGTATGCGGACAGTATTATGAATATAATGGGGGGAAAATATGTAAAACTTTTTTGTTCAAGTTTTCCCTAATGCATTGGTTAAATTTTTTAGGATATGACTTTTTGGTGTTCAACAAAATTGACCAATCACAGGAATTGAATGCACAACTGGTCAGTTTTCTTGGAACACATAAAAGAATTTTATTTTTTAATTATAAGCTCAGAAGTTTCTTTATTTTTAAAGCTACAGATAGTAGTATTGATTGCTTTCCTGGAAAGCCATTTTGTCACAAACATAATCTCTTTCAGGATTAATTCAGTCATTTGGTGTGCATTTTGATGGTTACTTTATCATACTTTTTCACCAGCTGTGAATTGGCATGCAAGAAAGCGGAATCACATAACAGCCAGTTATGAGCTGAAATAATGTTATGTGACAAAATGACAGAACCTTGAAAGTACCATAAACTTACGGGTTAGTGGCGTGCCCAAACTAAATTTATCACCCAGCCCTACTTTTGGAAGGTTAAGAAGTCCTGTTACGTGCCTAAATGACATTAAATGCCTCTTTTTCTGCCCCGGGCATTAATCCGCAAGTTTACGGTAGTCAATAATTCAGTGTGAGGTAGTGTTGTATTTAGATGTGTTATGTTGTGCATGTGCAGGCTAAAAAACGCAAGAAGGAGGAACAGCAAAACCAGCGGTTTGCCGAGGCCATGAAAAAAGCCAAGGTTTGTCACACTGTGTTCTCATACACCTAACCATGTGTGCTTTCCACTTAATGGATGGGAATAAATTTAGTTTTATTTATTGCCATCTATATCTTATGGATGGAAATAAATTTAAATTTATTTATTGCCATCTATATCTTATGGATGGAAATAAATTTAGTTTTATTTATTGCCATCTATATCTAATGGATTAAAATAAATTTAGTTTTATTTATTTCCATCTATATGGTTCACAAAGTTTTTGCAACTCTGAATTCAGACCCAATCGTCCAAAATTAAAAGCGCAAACATATTCTCATTTTAAACATTTGTTGTGTAAAGCTGAACCGCATTAAATGTGACTTTTTCGTTACGTTTTCTGTTCTTTGGGGATTTACATTCTTTACTAAAACCCAAATGACACCAGAAATGGTTTGTGAGACGAAACATTTTTAAATTTCGACAATACAAAAATCAGTTTCAAAGACTAAACTAGAGTTAACATTTCTCACACTTGTACTTTAAATTTGAAAATCACAATAAAGCATTTTCCTGCCACTTGCACATGACTCCTGCTTATTAAACCATGCCTGTCCTGCTAGAGTGTTAAATGCTGTTGTTGCTGCTTTGGGACTCTTTGCACTAATGGGTTTAAGGTGTGTGTGTGCGTTTTGTTCTTGTTCATATTAAATACTATGTTTATTCCTGTTGATAATATTTTTTTAAAATGGAAAAGCGTGTCGCTGATAGAAACTAAAAACCAACTCACTGCAGCTTCAGTCATTTCTGTGTATCATGTCCTGGCTCTGACCAAAACTTGGTTTGTGTTCATTATGATTGGTACGACCCATATAGTCTAGTGTTGACCTAAATCTGACTTAATGTCCTAAATCTGACTAAATGTCTTAAATCTGACTAAATGTCCTAAATCTGACTAAATGTCCTAAATATGACTAAATGTCCTAAATCTGACTAAATGTCCTAAATATGACTAAATGTCCTAAATATGACTAAATGTCCTAAATGTGCCTAAATGTATGTAAATTGGTCAATACTGTTCAACATCTGGAGTGCTCAGGGTGCCATATATATTCCATGTGAAAAACAGTGATGGTTCTTATATGGGATGTTGTCTTGTATTGCGTCTTCGCTTTTTATATGAGATTAACGTGGCTCATCTGGTTGAAAGACAAGGCCATATTTTCAAAGAGGCAAACTTGACATTTTGGAATCTGTCTTTTTACATGCTTATCAGTTGGTCTTAAAAATAAGTGTAACACCTTTAAAAACAATGAATAAAACTCCCAGCTTGCACATGTTCTCAGGTAACAGCCATCTTGGGATTTCTTTATGGTCTTAAAAATGAGTCAAAGTTTTCGGTGAGTTATGATTCAGCACTCGGAACTTTGTTGGCAACAAAATATTATGGAATTTTTCTCGTTTATTGTTGCAGGATCGCGAAATGAAGCGTCAGCAGGCGATGATGATCAAGGAACAGGTGAGTCATTGTAACAGGTGTATCATGCACACCTGAGCACCATTTCACAATGAGAAATTTGTGGCTTAAAGGAAAAAAATGGCTTCTGCATGCCCATTGTCATTTTCATGAAAATATGTTTTTGGTTTATCAAAAAATATTTATGAGTTATTTTTTAATAATATTAAAAAGTATTCTTTGAAAAAAATACCATTCACATTTTGTTTGTGTTGTTTTATTAAACTAAAAAGACAAAAGCTGGTTTTTATGAAATGGCAATGGGGAGTGCAAGTCTAACTTATGAGATTCGGTCCAAAGATTATCTTCAGGTGAAACGGTGCGCTGGATTTCTAGGCTTTCTTTTTCTCACATCAGCATACTGCCATTACTAACTGGAAACATTCACCAAAACGCTTTACCATTGATACTTTTTGCAACAATACTCAAAAGGAAACCTCAAGCAAATCACAGAAGTAAAAATGGAATAATTTTGAAAAGCAAGAACTGAGATTGATTGATTACACATTAAATTAAATCTTTGAGTAATATTAAAACTAGTTAATGGTATCGAAAAAGTTCTCCATCTGACATTTTGTTAAAGCATTTTACTTCAGTTTCAGAAAATGTCTTGGCCTTACTGTATTTGCTACCTTCAAATGAAAA
Source organism: Phoronis pallida (assembly GCA_028565715.1). Lineage (NCBI taxonomy): Eukaryota > Metazoa > Phoronida > Phoronidae > Phoronis > Phoronis pallida. Next base: position 16,654 of record JAOXYC010100000.1, read on the forward strand.
ATACCAAAACATTTTCTGAACTAAAAAACCTATCAGATTTGTTGTTATAATGAGCAACCTTCAATTAAAAGTGTAATCCCTATCTATGTCTTATGTTACAAATGTTATTTTTGAGCCTTGTTGGTTTTTGTGCCACTTTAAAATGAAATGGGCCGTTATATAATTGTTAAACTTTGTGTACTTTGGGCGCGAGCCATGTGTACAAATAAAAACATCTTACATCTTACATCTTACTTTATATGAAACTAACCAAATGTTTTTGTGCCTTAATTTTATGTGTGCTGCCTTAAAATGAGCCCTAGGTAAAATATAGAAAAACATTTCTAAGCAATTGTTTTAGTGCCATCTTTAAATTAACTAGAATACATGTGTCAATTAAAACCAAACATTTCTAAACCTTTACTAGCGCTACTATGCGTTAAGATTCAGACAGAATTAGGACGGGCTGGATAGCTCAGTTGGTAGAGCATCTGACCGGCAATCAGGGAGACCTGGGTTCAATTCCCAGTTCAGTTTGGATTTTTTTCTGTCTTTTCAAATTCCTTATTTTACTGTGTTGCCTAAACTAAAATAAGCCATAGGACACATGTAAATGACACACTAATAGAAACATTGCTGATTTTGATACCACCTTGATGAAATGAATCCTTTGTTAAATGAATAATGCTAACGGTTAATGTGCCTAATTTTGTGTGTGCCCCCTAAATTGAAATAATCCCTAGGAATCACATAACAAAAGAAACTGAGCCTGATTGTTTTTATTTGTGCCGCCTAGGAACGCGAGCGTCGTAAGCATATGCTAATTATGGTTGGATTGGTACGTATTGTTGGGTGTCGTCGTTACGTAAACTCACTGTAGCATGTAGCGCTTGACATTTTATCATTTCTTTTTCTCGTTCTGAAACTCGTGTAACGTAGAACGCTTTTGTTGGATTAGGGGTGTTGAGGATGTCACTTTAAATTCTACTAGATTCTTTTTTGGATTCTGTAGAGAACTTAATGGGCTTAGAAAGTAGAGGATGTGTTTGCCAGAGCACCCTTGCTATGATGTTGAAGCATTAATATGTATAACTGCTTCTAATATTTCTGTTATTATTTGGCAAAGTTTTTGTTGTAATTTTCCTATAGGATAGTGGATGTCTCATACCTTAAAATGATTGGTAGTCACATTTTTGGCTTTTTAGGTTGTGCACTTTCCAGCAATTAGGGATCACATGTAACCTACTTCTTATTATCTAATTTTATACCATAGATTCATTTGAAATTTAATCGCCTTCAGTCAAAATCTTCTTAATTTTAATAAAGCCGCATTAAAGGATCCATGTGATTATTGATTTTCGGAGAATGATTTTACTGCATCAATTTGTTTGATAAATTTTCTGTGTTTGACAACATTTCTTAGTTGATACTTAACAGAAAGAATTTTCATCTGTGTTTCCTTTGGCAATGTTCAGCAACTATTCTATGTTTATTTGAAATGGTGATTGCGCATATAGATTCTGCTCGAAGGCAGGTTCTTGTTGTTGTTTTTATTCCCACAAGTTCAGGAACAATTTTCTTGTTGTTTGCAGTATTTGTCATTATTGGTCTAGAATAAAAAAGACTGAGGTCAAAATATTGAACTTGACCATTCAAAGATGGTTTTAACTAGGAGGCACTACATATTAAAATATGTAGTGCCTCCTTGTTCTAGAATACTAATAAAGACTGATATGTTTCAGGAGCGTGAGAGAAGAAGACAGCACCTGATACTGCTCAAGGCCCTAGAGACCAGGAAGAAGATTGAGGTATGGTGGATTATTTGTCGCAACGGAAATATGGATCTAAAATACCAAAATTTCCAAACTTTTCTCCGCTCATTTTTCCAAGTTGAACATTCACATTGCTTAACGAGTTGGGGATTTTTCTTTGAAGCATGTGATGTTTCAGGGTAGAACTTACTTCAACTGAATGGTGCATAATTTTGGTTTCTGTTTGAAAACATAGATATTCAAATAAATTGCTGATTTGATACCAAAAAATAATGTCGAGTTTACTGCTTTTGCTGTATTGTTACATTCAAATAATCAATTTTGATAAAAGATGAAGGTATAAATATGTGTGAACAAAAAAAATGTGGTTATAAATAATACTGTCAATGAGAAGTTGATATTATAACATTGCTAAGTCACAAAGTATTGCTTTCAATATGTGAATGATAAACCTTGGTCCTCAGGAACGTGAACGTCTGCGAGAAGAAAAGACGAGAGAGCGGGTCATGATAAGAGAGAAGAAAATGGAACAGCGTCGTATGGAGATCCAGATGGCGTATGAGATGAAGAGACCTGTGGATGATCTGAGGATTAAAGACTGCAAGGTAAATTTCTTAGTTTTATGGACTGCAGGTTAAATTTTTCAATTCCGCTGAAAAAACATCCTCATCTTTTAAATTCTTAAAGATACTCTCTGTGCGATGGTCCCAATCTTGTGTCAAATTAAATCGGAAATCAACTAGAAATGTTGTGTATGAATCCTTTGTTGAACACAACTTACTTGCATCTGAGTAAAAAAATTCAAAAAATCTGCAAAGGGGTGATTTGAGAGCTTTTGTGTCCGATATAACCTACACTTAAGAGCAGGTTTGACTTTTTATCGGATACAAAGCTCTCAAATCACCCCTTACAGATTTTTTTTGAATTTTGTTTTTTGACTCAGATGCAAGTATTAGTTATTTTCAACAAAGGACTCGCACACACAATTTCTAGTTGATTTGCATTTTGACGACCGATTTGAACCAATGCAGAGAGAGTATCAACAGACATTTGTGTGTCTAACTTAATCTTTTTGTCCATCATTTCAGGCCTTGCCAAATCTTGACCGCATCCCTGGCGTCAAACTGCCCGGCCAACCATTCGCCGATACACTCATGGTGTTTGAGTTCTTGCACAACTTTGGTGAGGCCTTGGAGTTTGATGACGACTCCATCCCAAGTCTCAACACTCTCCAACTCGGGATTCTTAACGACGAAGACCATATTGAGGACGTGATGACGCTGTTGGCGCAGCTGTTGAAATTAGCGATTGACGATCCTGGCGTGCCTAACCCTAAAGAGGCGATGACGAAACTGAATCAAAAGATTGCAGACGTCGACATCAGTGATGATAATGTCTCTGAAGTTCTCCGAATTTTTATGGAAGCCAGAAATGGAAAACCAGATGAGGTATTATGAGTTCTAAAAGATGTTCTTGAAAAAAAATTGTTTTTGCATTCTAGCAAAAAACAGGTGACATCATACAGAAATGTTTTGTATAATAGACAACCATTTTAGTTTAATAAATTAAAATAAAACATGCTGACTCGTAACATCAATTATTAATGCCAACATTTGTGTAATTGTACCAAGAAAATAACCAATTCATGAATACACTTGAACTTACTAATGGTAAATTTACAGTAAATAGCACTATTTTGTATTCACAAGAAAATGACATTGTGTAGATTTGAAATTTTTTGAAAAAGAAAACAATAATTAAGAATTAGCCTTTACCCTCAAGAATTCCTTTCCTTTCCAGCTATCCACAGAATTACACACTATACCATTCCAAGCGCTCAACACGACAAGTAAAGCTTCGTGTCTCGCATTCTTGTGCAATGAGTTACTAGGGAGTAGTACGGTTGTCGGGGAGATCGAAGAGGGACTTGAGAATATATCTAACCTTCGTAAAGACAAGTGGGTCGTCGAGGGAAAATTGAGAAAGTAAGATTCAATTGACATCATTTAGAAACTTATGAAGAAGCCCAGTATTCAAATTTATTTGTTGCCATCTTTCAAAATTTTAAGAATTTAAAAATTGTATTTATATACTAGACGTCTACGTTGTGTGTGCAAGGATGATAGCAGTGTTATCAGGCTTACTTGGGTGTTTACATGAAAGCAATAACTGATTTTCATATTATTTAGTAATGGTATTTCCAAGGCTGCAGTGGAAGTTATGATGCTAAGAAAAGTAATTCTTCTGACGTGCCATAGTAAAGTTTTGATATTACGTACAGTATGTGCATTTTATGATTAATGTTCTATTTTCAGACTGAAAGCCACTCATGCCAAGAAAAGTAATCGCCCTGCCTTTCCAAAGCCGCTGTGTGTCGTGTCCGAGGATAGTAACAGTGTTATGACCAATCTCAGTAGTAAGCATGGAAGTGATGACGAGGATGAGGAAAGTGGACACGAGAGCGGGGCCGAACTTGGCGAGGCTGCGGTCTCGGATGGAGAGGTATGGTTGTGATATAACATTTGTTTGCAGATTTTTATTGTCTAAATAGTTATTTTATTTTGAAAAGTGATTATATTTTCAGTCCTTTCTTTGTTCTTGATTCTGTGTATTCAAAAAATCACGTTTGATGCAGTATACATTAAAAGTTGGACTACTTTGATTGAGACACATCTTTGAAAATTTCCTTAATGTTTACTTGTTTGATGGATGAGAAAACAAAATAACTTAGAAAAAGGGAATGTTTCTTCAAAACAAGATGAAACTGAGTTCTGCAAACATATTGTTTCTGAGAAATTACTAAGAAT
>JAOXYC010100001.1:0-14083 GCA_028565715.1 Phoronis pallida
TTTTGTACATCAGGTTTGCTTCCCATAGTTTTTGTAGCTCTCCTTAACTGGTCAGCATAAATGTCCTCCTCATACTGTCCTGGACTTAGTGGAGATCTTGGTAGTGTACTCGACTTGTAAGGACCTGTAATTAATTCAAGAATATAGATTTTATTTACAGTTTTTATAGCATAAAAACCTGCCACATGAAAAAACAAAGGCTAATTTTCAAAGTATTTCTTTGTGGTTCGCCAAATTATGTGGTGTGGTCTAGGAGCCCTCTTACAATGTGAGCTACAGTTAAAACTGTAACAAACTTGGTAAGAGGGTTTAAAAGTAGAATACTGGCCTGAAATTCCGCTAAAAAGACAATGCCCTTTTCGTATATTTCTCTACTTCTTTTTTTTCAAATCTATTTCATCATGTTCAGGAATTATCAAATGCTATTGAAAACATAAGCTTTTTTTAATTATGACCCTTAAAAACATACATAGTCTCTACAGTCTGTAAACACTCCAAAATCAAGCACTGTTTCGGTTATTTTCACAAAAAATATTTTTCCAACACAGATCTATAATCTACATTGTAGAATAGCTAGATGAAATTATAATATCATCCCACGCATCAAAAAAACAATACAGTTATGTGTGACTACTATCAATGGCACACACATCAAACTTTGGGTTACCTAAACAATGACATCTAATTACTCCACTGGATTTAAACCAACGATTTGGGAGTGAATTGTGGCGAGCTAAACAAAATCGTGGAAACAATTGTCATGGCTGCAGTGAATTTACTTTAAATTTAACAATTCATGAAACATTCCAAACCCCACAAGACCCATCAAAACATCTATCAGTCAATTCTCAAATTAGAATGAAACAGGACTCACACTAATTCTAGACTCCAGTCTAAATAGGTCATATTTAATGAAACCGAGATATTTTCAAGTAAACACAGTGGCATGTGTTCTATTAAAAGGCCCCGTTGACATTAACTCTACATTTAAAGATGAAAAGAAAACTTATACAATCAGTGACTTACTTTCCATCTGTGGTTGTGGCCAGTTAGTTGGTGCACCGACCACTGAGTCATCTAAGTAAGTACTAGCACCCTTATTAACAAAGAAACTTCTTTGACTATCTAGAGTCTGAGTTGGGTATGTACCATTTGGGTATGTACCATATGGGTCCATGGGAGGTAGAAATACCCTCTTGATGTCTTCATCACTCTGAAATGGTTTTAAAGAATTTTTAATAACTAAATATTTACAAAAATCATCCAAGACTTAAATCACTATTTGGTTACTAATCTAAGACCTCCCGAACCATCATTCTAACTTACATTCATATACAAACTATATGATGTGCCAAGTAAATTGACAGCTGAGGAATTTTCATTTTCTACAACTTACATCGAAGGGTCGACTAAATTCATCAGGATATTCATCAATACTTTTATCATAGGTAGTGTAACTCTTAGTATCGTCCACTGAGGGCGGGTAGTTAGGACCCGTCGATGTGGAGTACATTTCTATGGTGTTGATTTGACTAGAACCATCCGTGGAATCTGAAAATGCAAAATTTAGTGTAAACAGATTTGGATATAAAATTGCAAAAGAACTCACATTAACAATTACATTGACAATAGAAGACAAATTTACATCAGCAATTTATAGGTAGGTTTAAGATAAGTTTCGTCCAGCAAAACTAAAACCTTATGGAATTAAGAACATCCTCAACACAAAAGTATTGGCTACCTACTAATAAATGAGGAACACGAATAAGGCTATTAAGAAAATTTCTAGTCACGCAAGTGAACTTACCTTTATCCATTTTATTTTTCCTTTTCCTTCTTATGAAGAACATAATCAGGAATATATTGAGTATGAGAAGTAGAACGCCCACAATGGTAACACTGAGGATAATGACCAAGGGAACCTCCTCTACCTCCTGACCACTCTCCGCCTTACCAGGCACCACACCTGAAAACAAAGATTACACAGGTTAGCAAAATGGAAAATCAGCAAATACGACTAGCTCAAGCTTTCCAAGAAGAAGTGAAAGTGTTAATATATTCTTTGATGTTTTAAAATTTTCCCTGCACTCATCATACCTTTAAATCTGACAGTTTAATAATATTGTATCTATGATAACATCAAATAAAAATTCAGAAAAAATATGATGGCAGTATTCAAAATATTACTAATTAAATGACTTTTCAACACTCATCAGGTTTTTATAAGAGTTTCAAGTCTGTAAGACAATGCAAGTTTGGCAATACTTACTTGATGTGGAGGCAATAACAGTAGTCTCAGGATAGATACTATCTCCTTTATCATTCTTGCCCTTCACTGAAAACTCATACTCTGTGCCCAATTCCAATCCTGCATAAGCAACGTATACACAAACTTAGTAAATTGAGTAAGAGGATTATTAAATGTTTCCATGACACCAGTCACCTCACTTCTTAGATCTTTCAACTTAAGATTTTGTTTTTCTATTGTTAAAGATTTTGTGATCAAAATAAATATATTTATCGAAAATTTGAAATCTAATGTTACCGTTAACTGATTTCTACTGTTTTATTTCAAAAGCTTGTAAAGGAGAAAACAGTTTTGCTTAAACGGAAATGTCTTAGTCAATTCTGTCAGCTCCAGAGATTTTGTTGGAGATTGAAATGTACAAAAACAACAAGTTTAATAGCTAATGGACTGCAAGTGCTATTTTCACATTGAATATGGAGCAGTTTAAGTATTTCTAATGTTTACTAAACCCCCTTTCCACGTCCTCTCACCTGTCACTGTATAGACATGATGGAAGGCCTCTGCATAATAAAACCCCTTAGAAAGGCCCTTGGTTGGTCTGTACCGGACCATGAAACTCTGTTCCAGACCTCCATCAAATCCAGGTACCCACTTCAGGGCGATACTGTTATGGGTGGTGTTCACTAACTGAATATCTGTAGGCGGGTCTGGGGCACCTGGAACACAGAAATGGAAAGGATTAGAAAAAGACAAAATTTTGTTCAATGTTTTTTATAACGACTGTTTTATTATTAAAATAATGAATCTTGTCATTTTGTAATCTTTAAGATTACACCTTTTCCAACATTTATGTTAACATCAACTTTTTAAACTTAATGTATACATAAATGTTTGAATATGTCCATGTCTAATACTACTTCTAATATAGATTCAAACCCATTGCCTCTTTAAACCACTTTGGTTTGAAATCTGAATTTTAAGTGCCATTTCCTAAAATACTGTCTGGAGCTGAAAAGTTAGTTACAAAAAGAGTATGATACAGATTTACTTTTTTTATTTTAAGTCATTGACAATATTTTTGAATAGGAGATAAGAACATTATTAAACATTTTACAGTGGCTTTCAACCTGAAGAATAATCAGTAACACATGCTTTGTGAAGATGCCATTAATATTTTGTGATCAGTTAAAAATAAACCAACAAAACATGTATTCTATTTCGACTACAAACTTGGCTAACATGCAATGGTTGTCAACACCCATCACTTGAAACAATACGAAAACAAAGACTTTTGACACAAAACAGCCCAAACAATCCAACGGGAAATTGAATTATTTTTTTTACATACTGCTATACTCCCAAATGCTCTCTCCAGAGTAAACTGATTGGACGGTGGCATTAAAAATCATAACTTACACTACAAAATGATAAATAAAAGCCAACTTCACTAAATACCCACCGCATATTTCTGGAGAGAACGGAATAATTGAAAATGAAATTAAAAGGTTTATTCAGGAGAAAATAAGTTTATATGGAAAGGATAAAATTTAGGTAAACTCTGCTGTGAACACATTTTGTCTACAAATTAAAGTGGATGCACCCAGTTACTTATTCAATAAATAACTTATAAAATATGGTTGTTACAAGTGAATTGTGCATTTAGTTAGACAGGGCAGAATTAAGTGGCAGGGTAAGCCACACCCGGGAAGCCACAACATTGAGTTGAATTTTTAAACATAGCAGAAAACAGTGCATTTAAACCAGACATCCCTATAAAATATTCAATTAACATGTAAAGCATCTATCATGCTTCAACAATCAAATCAAAAAGCATAATATTTTCAGCCCCTGTATCTTTTCACAACATCAGCAATGCATTGCAAAAACTGCACCACACAAAATACGTACTGGTTCCGTCCAAGGCGATGATGTAGGTGTCTTGTCCGAGCTCGTTCACAGCTGTGCAAACATATTCACTGTAATCATCCCATGTAACGTTCACAACTTTGAGAACCCCATTGTAGTGGACTGAGTCGATTTTAACCCTGTTCATCTGGTATTTTGTTCCTGCAGCACCTTTCAATGTTACACCTCGCTGAAATGATAGAAATTTAGAAATCAAATAAACTTAAAGTGAAGAATTTTTAAAATAAAGTAACTTGAAAAACCAATTATCATCAATATTATTATACGTTAGGTTACTTTTTTAACTAGCTCAAAGCAGTTAAGAGGAACTTTACGGAAATTCTAGGGTGTCCAAATTTGACAAAACATTAACAGAAAGGGTTAGCACAGCCAAAATGCTTTTAAAAAGAAAACCCTATGTTACAAATTTGTGAAATCTTTAAAATAAGAATTGTGGCCATGTCAGTTCAGTATATTTTGCAAACAACCAAAATTTCTTTAATTCGAAGTGATCTTCATCAGGGCTTGTAACAACTCATGACAAAAACCGCGGAAACCGAGATAATTCTCAAAAAGTTGACGAGCAAAAAAAAAACAAAAAACGCTGACGCGCCCCGAAAGTTGTCCTACAGTCCCTTCGAGCGTCAATTCTAATGCTTTCTTTCAAATTTCAACCCATTGTGCTAAAATTCACTCGAAACGTGAACCGGCGCCATCTTTATTTTGGGTTGACTCTCTTTCCAACCGTCGAAACCAAAGAGCGATCACTAACTTCCGGTTTAAAAAATGGGCAAACACGGCGGGAGCAAAACGAAAACCACGGAAAGGTTCAGTGAAAAACGCGGAAATCCGCGGAAAGGCGGACAATTCCAAGCCTTGCTTCATAATGAAACTGGTGCACCAACAGAAATTTACCTTTGTCCAAGTGAACGTGGGTGGTGGTGCACCCTCAGCCCTACACACAACTGATCCACTAGCATCAATCTCTGCAGCTGATTTACTGAACTGTACTGACTTCGCTATCTCAGGAGCATCTGAAATTGACAACAAATGTTTTGGAATCGGTTTAAGACAAAGCATTACACAGAGCGTTATGCAGTGGCAGTAAATACAACTTCAACAGTTAACATTCATGAACTTTATTTTTGAAAAGTTTGGAATTTTTAGAAGATGAGTAGCGGCATTCTCAAAAGTTTTGGGAACATTACTGAAAAATAAGGTTTCCAAAACATCAGGTAGTAGAACTCTGCAAGAGGAATAAACTGAGTTGAATTGGTGGCCATGCAGGTACATCTATTCATTTATGTCTCTAGTATTACAAGAATTTGGACACTATGTGGATGATGAAAGAACATAAAAGCTTAATTTTAATCCTGCATGAGTTCAAATGTGATTTGTAAGAAATGTTGATCATTTGTCATTCCTACTAGTTTGCAACTATTTTTAACACACCAAAACTTACATTTAATAATCAGCTCAGCATTTTTCACAGCTGCGGCTCCAATCTTATTATTAGCGGTACAAGTAAAGTTGCCAGTATCACTCTTCACCACATTGCCAATATACAGCTTGGACGTGTGCGTGGAACTGTCAAACGTTATCTTAGCCCTCTTCATGTCATAACCTTCTCTCGTCCATGTTATCATTTCAGCGGTGACAACGGGGTTTGAGTCAACCTGGCATTCCAGTGTTACATTGTTGCCAGAAGACTTCATTACGGGAGATGTGACACGACTGATAATTGCTGGGTCTAAAATGGGAAGACAAATACAAATTCTTTTGTGTATTTAAGAAGCAGTACCTCATTGATACATTAGTTTTGTTGAAAATGGGGCTGTTCTCTGCAATACTTATTACGAAAAAACTGAATCAGTTATGCAGAGAACAGCTGCATTTTCATTAAAAATACTAATTCTCCAATTATTTATCATTGCAAAAAGTTGCTTATTAAATCTTAAATGTAATTTTCCCAAATATCATAGAAGAAGTAAAATCCAGTTACAAAATTGAAAACTCTTGAATAATTATTTTCAACATATACATAATGACATTTTTTGAAAACATGATCTTGCATTTATATTTCAGTTTACAGGGTCAGTTTTTCATACGTTCTCCTACCTTACGATACTACTAAATTCTAAAAATGTGTCTTCCATCAAAGAAATATGTGACAGTATGACTTGATTGAAACCAAATCACCTACATTGCACAACCAGTTTGAAGGCATGTCTTGTCGCCCCTTCACTATTATTTGCCTCACAGGCATAGTCCCCTGCGTCTTCCTTCTTAACCTCCGTAATATTCAGCAATGCCCCTTTCGACGTGAAATGCCCTATCTCCAGATCTTTCTTCCGCCTTTTCATCGGTTTCAGTTTAAGTTTCTCTCCGTTCTTATACCAAGTGTATGACTTGGGTTCAGGGTTCGCTTTGGTTGTCATATTGATGATTGTACTTTCACCTTCGGTCACTGTGAACTCTGTTGGGATTCCTTCAAATATGGGCTTGTCTGTAATGAAAATAGTTGTTTCTAATATTCATGATAGTGAGAACTTTTTGTTTTAATGAAGTGGTTACAATGATACGATCGTTATAAGAGATAGTGCAAATTACATAATATTTTGAAAACAACATTTTTGTAAAAATTAATTGTTTCTTGCAAGAGATATCGCCGTAATGTGTTGGGTCAAATCAGTCCCTTCTAGTCAGATATATAACAAGTCATAAGCTATTAGATATTTTTCATTATAGCCATAAGTATATTATTCGGATGAGATTGGAATTTCATTTTAAATGTTCAATAATGTCTACATACATGTAACATCCAGTTTGATTGCATCTTCTGTTGATCGATCCATCAAGTGATTGGTGGCACGGCAACCATATTCCATCTTGTCATCATCGGCAGTTGGGGTTATATACAGACTGAAAAACGTTAAATGTACATGTAATCAGTAATGTATGATAACGTTAATCAGAGACTTAAAGATACTGTCTCCCCGTTGATCCCCATCTGGCGTCAAATCCCAAATGAACTAGAACTTTTGTGTCCCTTGTCGAACATAATTTACTTGCATCTAGAGTACAAAAATTCAAAAAAATCTGAAACGGGGTAATTTGAGAGCCTTTGTGTCCGATTTTAACCTACTTTTAAGAAAAGATTGGCTCTAAAATCACCCCTTACAGATTTTTTGAATTTTTTGACTCAGATGCAAGTCAGTTATGTTCATCAAAGGACTCATACACAAAATTTCTAGTTGATTTTCTTGACCAACGAGGAGACAGAATCTTTAACATTTACCTCACATAACTGATAAGAAGAAGAATCATTATGTAAATGCACATGCACTAATGAGCTACTACTAAAGCTCTTACAGTTTCTAATCATGACTTACTAGCTCAGTGTTGCCACGCCCCCATAGACGTCCGGCCGTTCTCCCAGGTTGACGCCCCCACTGATGGGGCTGCCATTCTTCAGCCATGTCAATGTAGATGCTGGGTTACTACTACCACTCTTACATGTGATATTAACAGGTTGACCAGCCTTGGCTGGGTTGGGCTTCGGAATGATTGACACATTTGATGGATGGACTGAAAAAAATCATATATGATTTGTTTTTTGAAAAGAGAGAAAAATTCAGAACCCGACCGGGAATCAAACCAGGGTCTCCTATTTTCATGATAGTTGTGCTAGTCCACAGTTATTTGTATTCATATATGATGTTTTTAAACATTAATTAAAATCAATTTCAACAAGCACAGACAAATAGTAAATCTAGAAGTTTAGTCTTCTTTCATGAAATTACTGAGCTTGAATTAGAAGATAAATTACTTATCAGATTACCAATAAACTAAATTTACTCCATTGTGAGCTTTGCCTAATCAACTGAAAGAAGGGCAGCAGCACATTTGCTGACTTATTTACCAACATCATCGTCCATTTTAAAATAGGGTTCATTTGAAATTCGGTGCAACATTTTCTAAAATGCATATTCAACCTGATCACTTTTAATTTTCTAATGAAAAAGGAAAATTGAACAAATAATATTTATCAGATGATAAACTCACAAATGACATGAAGTGTGGTGTTAGCCGTGAGAGGTTGTATGGTTGCTGGATTGGTCACGTTACACCTGTAGTCAGCTAAATTGTCATCAGCCATCAGAACAAGATTGATCTTATTGGTTACCCTGTTTCCTAACTCAGTTATAAGTCCCTCTATAGATTTACCACCTGGAAGTAAATAATGTGACAAATCTTTCTTGTACATACTGTTACATATCTGATTAATGTTGGTGCTGATGGAATTTTGAGGTGTTTTGTTAGCTGGACACTAACTAATGACATTTTTAATGAAATCCTTGGCATAGGCGGTAACTAATGATATTATGGTTACCAAACTTTGAGAGTTGGTGAATGAATTAGAAACCAAGGATCTTCTACCCGAGTTTTTAAAGTCTCAATTTCAACTAAAAAAATATGCTTTAAAGATACCAATATTTCAACTAAAAAAATATGCTTTAAAGATACCATTATTTCATTTGATGATACAAAAGTTGAAAACTCTATGAAGACAAACCTTTCCACCAAGTGACTGTTCCTTTAGGATTTCCACCAAATGACTGACATGTGAGAATCTTGAGTGTTCCAGCCTTCAGTGTGTCACCAGCTTCATTACCACTGATTATGGGTGGGTTAGGTGGAGGATCTAGAAAACAAAGTTAAACATTACAGTTACTTGTACTAACAACCCGATTAAAACATTTTAGTCTGTGATTTATTGCCTATATTGCAGTTTCACCCAAGGTTGTGTCCATAAGAGCGTATTTTTTTTTGGCAATTTTCCATTTCAACAAGTCTATCTTTTGGAAGGAAATTTGGGAAAAACCTAAACTGCAACACATTTCTCTCAAAAGAGAAACTTATAATTTTTTGTGATAGATCTATCTGAAACAGCAGTAAACTGCTCCTTCAAGACTCTTGGTAACTGCTCTTTCAAATCCCAATTCATGAACTAATTTCTTTATAAAACCGTACAATTCAAGGAATGATATTCTGAATGAAAACACTTACAATATACATCTAATGTGACTTTAGTCTGTACTGTGCTTCCTAATTTACTGTTAGTAGCATGACAATGATAATCGGCCTTGTCGTCTTCCGCTACCAATGTCACCGTCACATTTGATATTGTGATGTTTCCCCCATTAGGAGCCTTGTGGTACGTGACAGCCTTGGTGGTGAGCTGGCGCCCCCTAGTGAACCAGGTGATGATGGAGCCAGGATTGCTGGGTGTGGTTGCGCAGCTGAGTGTGACGGTGTCTCCAGCTTTGGCATTGTCATGGCCAGAGATGACAACTTTTTCAGGAGTATCTGAAAAACATTGCTAGATTTGTTTTTTGTACAGCAACAGAAATATCTTCAAAGAAACCTCACTTAAAAGTGCTTGAAAGTTGTTATTAGTCAGCATATATTATGAAAAAAAATATGCATGCATAACTTGTCACAATTGATTTTATGATTTCAGCAAAACACGTCACAATGTAGTTATCAACTAACAAATATGACAATCATAATGTGATGTTTAAGCCAGATGCAAAATTTAATGCAGTCTAGCACCATTCTTATATTATATGCTTACATGAGTGTCAAGGGTTTAGAAATAATTTGGTCTTTTGCAAAATATTTTTTTGATCCGTTGAGCCGGATAACATATTTTTAGTGAGTCAATAAATAATACTTACAATACACATCTAGGGTGACCTGTGACGTCAACGGTGCCGGCGTTTCTGAGTTAGAAATCTCACATCTATACACCGCCTTGTTATCTGAGGCTTCAGCAATAAACTCATACACATTCACCGACTTCTTGTCCACCATCTCAAACGAATAGTCAATCTTCTGGTCATTCTTATACCAGTGAACCTGAGCCAGTGGGTTACCTCCGTTGGCAGTACAGGTAAGGGTGATGGTGTCACCTGTAGACTTGACCGTTGATGAGTCATATCCGGTAATGATAGGGTTTGCAGGTGGGTCTGAAATAAGATAAAACCATGCATTTACTTTACAATGTAGTTATTACATGCAGTCATAAGTGATTTACATGAATTACATTAAGACATTTCTTGAAATTATTATAGTTACCCCATGAGTGGCACTGTCAGGCAACTTTTCACATGTTTTTTCATCAGCAAAAACCATTACGTATTCCGTTAGAAGTCATCTTTCAACATAACATTTTTGTATGTTGTGACTTTATTGTTTTACTATTTTTTTGGTTTCAGTAAAATTTATATCAAGAGTTCAATCAAACTTACATAGCACATTTAGAATAACTTCATTCTTCTTAGTCCATGCCGTCCCCTCATGTGTCGCCTGGCAAGAGAACTTCTTTCCGTTATCCCCTATCCTGGGCGCGATAGAGATGATACTGGTCGCCGTTTCTGTCTTTCCATTGGCATCAACAGAGGCTGAACTTGAGATCAGAAACCCAGTGGTTATTTCATTGTCTTCATAGAACCATTTGAGAGTGGCAGCAGGTTTAGCCCCGGGTGCAATACATGTGATGTTTAGGAAGGGCGAGGTGTGGGGTACGCTGGCAAGGGGTATGTCCCCGGGAGTGCCAGCCTCAATGGGGTATCCTTCTATTGTTACTCTTGATGGGGGTACTGTAAAAAAATGGGATGATTTTTTTTTTATTGATGTTTACATTTCCTGAACTTTTAGAATTCAATGAGCTTAGTGTTGATGAAAATGCAAACGGATGTTGTTAGCAACACTAAATAGATAAATTGAGTTTTCAAAACATTTCATACCTATAATGGCAAGTTACTGCAAAATGACAAGACATTTTGGGAGTTTCTTAAAATAATCAGACTCCACCAAAATGGTGACTGTAAATTTCCATCCCTCTTTTACATTTGTAGTTTAGTTTAGTTTAGCTCTTAACAGATGTCTTCTTGCTACAAACCTAAGACGGAAAGCTTGGCACTTGCTAACAATGGTGGGTCACCATCACGTGGCGACACCTGGCATTGATAGGTGGCATCGTCACTTAGCTGGACATTAGAAATCTGTAGATCAAACTGTCCACTGCCAACTGTTCCCAGCATGGTGTATCGAGGTAAACCAGGCAGGGCTCTGTTGAAGCCTGTAAAAAAAGATTTTCTCAGTTATGTTGGTGAAATTCTAACTTTCATATAAAATAGGTCATTTATGTCTCTTGCATACTTTCATCAATATTGTAATGTGTGACACTTCTTGTATTCAATTGTAACCAATTTTTCTCCAAGTTACCTTTGAAGGAACCTTTGAGTACATTGGAAACCCCTCGATAGAGAATCAACCAACAGCATCATTTTAAGAAAGATTTTCAATGTTCACCAAAATGGTAACAAATGAAACAGCTCACTAATGAGACAGTCCTAACACATTTTCTTCAACATTACAGGCTTAGGACTTTTCCATAAAAGTGAATTCTATATTTCAACAAAAACCAAAAGTGTTGTATGAGAATGTAATGAGTGACCTTGGTAAGCAGAAATTACTCAGACTCAAACATTCTGCAGTGGCAGAACATTTCCAGTGAGTGAACTTACAGAGACAGATATGTTACAAACACACATATTCCATTTGCAATGAGGCATGAACAGGGTATCATGACAGCTGATCAGTTTCACTAAATGTTATTGCTAGTAACAGTCAGCCATCTTGTAAAATGAGTTATGAATAACGAAACAAACACATTGATATCCATGTTTTGGCATCTGGAAAACCATCCTAAGGAAAAAAGAACTGAAAAGCAATGGTCAAATAAGACCTATTTTTTACTCAAGTCTTACATTTGTGACTTGTAGTTTGGTTGTAATTTTTCGTTTCAGGCCAATGAATTGCAAGGGGAAGCCAAGGAGCATCTGAGAGCCAGATCAAACCCCTTGTGGATTGGAATTAACATTAATTTTATAACTAAGATATTTTGGTTTAACATGTCCATACATTCTGAGAAATGACCACATTGTTGAATGCATTCATCCACATAAATTCCACTGTTGTATTATAGAAATGGACAAATTAAGTTGCTAGGTGATGGGTAAAACAGGTGCAGTGTCAAGGGTCAGGAAACAGTCACAACTCATGCAGTAAATATCAGAGGAATTTTGGTTGCATTTGGAAGACAGGTCACTAGAACTCTGGGCGGAAGCCAAGAGATTTATTACAAAAAGAAGAAGTACTGTACCTTAGGCCATGGGTCAGAATTGGTGTGCTCTTTGTTGATGTTCATTGCATCAAAAGAATGATTGAAATACAGACAAGTGGGGTGCAATGAACATTTTTTTTTTAAATTCAGAATTTGGAAAAGTTTGAACAATTCTTTCAAATCTTTGTGACATTATAATGGGAAAGCCAGAAATCTAAAGACATTATAAAAATAGAAAACAATTCCCACAGACGGATTTGATAAACATCTGTTCTGTAAACTGAATGAAATGTCCTTTTATCAGTCAATGACCAACAAAAGTTCAGTATTTCAGAAAAAAATGACTGGTTCATTAAACCACATAATTGGATAACAATGTACTAATGAAAATCATGGTGTAGAACAATAATTACAACCCTATAGACCACAGGCACTCCTAAAAATTCTAGAGAATAATGATTCATAAATCCACAACAACAAAGAGTGCTGACAACATGACAAGGAACTTACTAACAAGACTCTGGAACACCAAATAGTTAACAACCCACATAAAAGGACACAAGTACGCTCCAAATGCTGACCTCAGCAAACTCATGTTTGTATCAGACCATGGACCCGGAGAGTTTTCTCACTAGCAGTGTATAACCCAGTATACCATCTACCAGTCAACAAAAATGGCCGCAACAAGCATTCAACAAATGCTGACATCAGCAAAATGAGAGAATAATTGGATCACAAAAGCACAACAAGAAACTTCCTCAAAACCCACTACTTGCCATGGCCAACTGCTGACCTCAGCAAAATGAAGTTGTTATCAGACAATGGTTTTGGCAACAAAGGGTAACAATTAACAACACACGCCAACCCCACCACAACAGAAACTGACGCCATGATAAAAACAATAGCATAACATCATTGTTATCATATAGATAAGACGTTATGCCATTGTTATTATAAGACTTAGATGTGTGAAACAAGAATCTTCATTGAGGTCCCTAAACGCAGTCTAGATCCAAAATAATATCTTATTGCACATAGAACAAGGATCAAAATTTAGATGAAGATCAACCTAAATGTGTGATCCATTTCTTACTAGTTGTGTTCAAACACCAAAATTCAAAAAAGCCATCAAGTGAGTCAAGATTTCAATGAAGATTGGAGTGTGGAACTATTTTTGCACCAATGTAATGAATGAGAAGTGATTAGTACTTAAAAATTTGTAAAAAAAAAATCAATTCCGAGTTCCACCCACTAAAGCAAGGCTTATCTCATGCTAATTGGGTACATAACAGAAGGGGTAATGTTTTTGAATTTTCAATCATAACACATTCAATGTTATTGTTTTATGTCTACTGTTGACATAGACACTTCTAACAGTCATTCCATTAAGTGGAAATTGTAAGCCAAGCAGACTAATTTAACTGGTTGGGCAGATTTTTAATTACATCACAGGACTTAACTGAGCTCAGCTAATGAGTCTTGATTCTATTCAATTGCTTGCAGCATGATTTGTTCAGTAAATTACAGGACACACATTACACTTTTTATGTGTTAAAAAGTGTAATTTGGTTGAAATTGAAAACAGGAACAACTTTGAACAAAATCTACTTCTAAATTTCTAACTTTCCAAGAGGCTTCTCATATCGGCCAGACTCATGTTTTTTACTAACTGGTTTTTAAATACTGGGTTGATAAGATAACCCATTTTGACCAACACACAAAAACATGAAATTACC
>JAOXYC010101110.1:0-14082 GCA_028565715.1 Phoronis pallida
TCTCATTGATTAAAGTGTTATTTGATCGGGGTGTGTGTCATATTATTATGCCGGTTTGTCATAAGCGTGCAACATGGCAAGATTATTGATTCTTCACTTTGTTTTTACCATTACGTAAATGATTGTTGTCAGTTGACTTCATTAAAAATATATGATTTTACAGCATTTCAAGCAATCAAAAACTTTGTAAATGACATTCAGAAATACTCTTGACTAATAAATGGATATAATTAATGAATGACTGCTGTGACGACAATTAATTATATAGAGAAAATTTGGAACCTGAAAAAAATTTCTGAACATTGGTTCGATTTCCATGACGGGTCAGAAAATTTTTTCAGATTCCAAACTCTAGTCTTGGTATCTTATAATCAAATTTACTCAATCTTTTTTTTTTGAAAAAATTTGACGACTTAGAAAATTTGATCATTTTTATGTTGCGTTTATGAAATTCCAAATAGGGAGATCGTTTCTAAGTAGTAGGCTCACCCTAACGCAATAAAAAATATATCTTTTAAGTTATTAAACTCTAAAAATAAGCGTCTCAGCTTTTTGACATAGGGATTTTTTACGAGATATCAGCTCTCGAAAATCAAGGATTTTTTCTTGGAAAAGTTATAAAAAGCGCAATGTCAAATTAAAAAAAAATGAGAGAGTCTACCAACATTTCCAGATACCAATTTAAAGGATATATGTTTTCGCTTTAATGCACCGCGTTTCAAGAATATCATACAAATATTTGATTTTCCATCCTGATCTCCCTTTCAAAAAATGACTTTTTCATTTTTTCACTCAAAAAGTCAAGTAACGTGACCACTTTCTCATCCAAGATTTTGAGATTGTTTTTATCACGACCATGCATAGGAGTGGTTGGTACTTGTCAACTATTCAACGTTCTTACCAAATTTCAAATCCGGACTTACATGTGGACGGTAGCCTACTACTACTTATGATGAACCAACTTGAACTCACCAATTCTGAGAAGACTTTTGGAGAAAAATGGATCAAAACACTGTTTACTTCTGTAAGGGTTTTATTTTGGTAATTTTAGCCTCTAATTTTCTCAAGCACAAACCAACTGTGGATATAGTTACTGTTGTCATGGAAAATTGAAAATTGAGACAATCAAATTTTTTGCAACACCTCAGTTTTAAGTTGACTCGATTTTTTCTCAAGGAAAATTGTGATGTGTTGCAAAAAAGCATAACGAGAAGATAAAGTAATTTTCTGACGTTTATTTCATGAGTTTTAAATTGTACATTTATATTGAACACAGGATGTGCCATATTAAAGTTTAAAAAGTTCCAATATTATTGACAATTCAAAGTAATTTAAAAAAAAAACATGCAAATTATTCTATCACGATCTTAAGACGATATTAAATGAGTTACTGGTATAAAAATACATCTTAATCTTCTATTTACAAATGTGTGCTTTAAACCCTGAGAGAGAACACAAATATAGTTTAATTAATCATTTTGACCAATAATTGGTCCCAGTTCAACCTTTAATTTTAGCAAGCGATATTGATGGAAAACTATATAAACAAGAAGTAAAAAACTGAGATCCTGATTATATCAGTAAAATATTCCAAAATATTAACTGCATGTGTCAAAAATGGGTTATTACGTTCAAAATCAAAACAAGACTTACACAAACTTATTTGCATTGGCAAAGCCTATTTCTAATTGACAAATGTTGTCAATTCAAATATTGTGAAACCAATGAAAATATAAAAAATGAAGTTACATAAGACTAAAGCAACTTAATACATTGTTGACCTTAAAACACAAAATAAACTGAACAATTGTAATTTTAAAAAATAAATAAAACCTAAAAACTACTTCCCACAAATAAAAATATAAATAATAATTATGTGATTGACAAACAGCATTACATGCAAACCATTAAAAAATATAGAATTTCTGGTAAGGTGTGTTGTCTGAAAAAATAAAATTTCAATTTGAGTATTAAAATGGATCAAGTTTTTAAACTTGATCAATGCCTTGGGAATATGACTTAAAAGTCATATTCCCAAGGCATTTTTTCAGTTCTCCAAAAAAAACTTTAGGGCTGAGGTCTTACATTAGACAATCCCTTTTCCTACTTCATTTTTACAAAAGTGAGTTTGTTAAAAAGTAACTGACAAATATGATGTTTTATCAACAACCATGTGAAAAATGATTGAAATCAATGACTTTGTAAATGGTTTGATGTACAAAAACATTTTTTTAAATAATATCGAGGAGTAAAAACCTTATTTTAGGTTCAACCAAAAAATCTTTTTTGAAACACAGCTATAATAATTTAAGAATATCAAACGGAAATATCATTTCTGAACACAATCATTACTGATACTATTATTGACAAGATGATACCAAATCAAAAAAATATATAATTATATAATCTAAAATTCTGTACATTTCATTCAACTGATTAAAAAATCAAAAAAATTCTAATTTTAAAAGAAAATGGATCACTTTGGCTAACATGCATTTTGGATTGGATTATTTTCAAGGCACTATTTATAAAACCTACAATCAAATTTCAACTATCGTCGTCTTGTATTCCCAGGTTTTCCCCAGAATTCATCACGCCTATTTCTTGCTCTATCCAGAGTTTCCGATGCTAAAGATGAACTTGATGCAAGAGACATCAATGACGTTGACAATGCGTCATCGTCATCATCACCAGGGGGAGATAATTTATCTGTAAACAAACGACAATTGATTTCAGAATCCCATAGTTCCAATTTTTTGTTTAAAACCATACCACCCATTTTGTCAATTGCTAAAGACACTGTCTCCTTGTTGGTCCCGATCTGGCGTAAAAATTCAAATCAACTAGTCCTTTTATGAACATACCTAGAGTGAAAGACTACCTTTGGAAGTCAGAACGCTATCTTGAATTAAACAAAAGCCATCACTACAAGAATCTACAAATCAGTACACACCTAAATCTGCCTTTGTCAACCCATGCGTAGCCGGAGTCATATATGTTTCTCCCATCCGTTCATCAATATTATTTAGTTGACGCTTCTGAGGTATGGCAGACATTGGGCGGCCATAGATACTTCCTGAGTTAGGGCGGTCACGAGCTGAAGGGAAATCAAATTTATAAATCAAAACATTCAAGAATAAATCCATGTTTGAAGGTATGTTTGGAATTTAAAATGGAATTTTGGAAATAAAATATAAATAAATGAAAGTGAAAACTTCTGTTGTTTTAGTTAATGATCTATGTAAAAACAATTTAGTTGTGTATGCAGTGTGTAATGTGAAAGAGACACTGCCAACAAGTTTACTAGTTTGACTTGCATCCATAATCAATATGAAAGGACAAAAAAAAATCAGTACTCAATCGCTAATTTATTTTTATTAACTTATTCAGTCATTAGGGAAATCACAACATGAGCCATGGAATTAACCCGAGAAAACTATGAAGAAACTATAAAAGTTTTGTCAACCTGTATTAACCACAATTTGAACCCATTTAAAACTACCGGTGAGTTAAGACATAGACAGCCTCTCTAAAGAATTTAATTCAAATATGTCTAACGAATTTACAGACTACAAAAATGTCTGACTTACATGCTCCTTTCTTGGGATTAGGACTGTAGACAAATTGTGTTTGCAGCGGTGTGTCGAATGGTGCGTCCTCATCCAACAACTCGTGTGTGTCACGTGTCGGCATACCTAGTGTCGGTGAGGTCATTGAGTTACGGGTCTCGGGCTGGTAAGATGACCGTAAGACTGGCTGTAAAGAGTATATAAACATTTGTTAAAAAATTAATACATTGGTTTTTGAAAATATGTCCGACAAAAATTGCAGATTTATTTTCAACCACGCTCTATGATTAATTGTCACAGCAGTGATCTTTCATTATATGATCCTATTATGACCATTAAATTTCTATAATTCAATATTCGATAATTGTAAAAAAACTGCAAAAAAATTGCACCAATATCTGTCAATATCATACCTTAACCTTAATTGGTGCAAATAATCTAAGCTATATTCCTATATTTTGGGATATGTTTTGGAATGTACTGTAATGATCCTTGTTGATGGATTTTTTTCTTAAAGATTGGACGTTATTTTCCATGTGTTTTGCAAAAAGCACATAAAAAGAAACAGATTGATAATCTAAGAAGTAGAAAGTTATGCTAAAAAGAAGAAAGAAAATTAAAACTCACAATGTATCGTGGAGTAGTGGGTCTCATTGACGATAGTGTAAGAGAGGGTGCATCATAGAGAGGTTTCTGAGGGGAGTCAGGAGGGAGGTGCAGAGGGGGAACAGAGATAGACTAGAGAGTAAGAGAGAGAAGAGAACAAGAGGTGATTAACAGACGATGGAATATTGAAGTTTATAATTATTTTCTAACAAAAAACATTCAGCACAAGTGGCAACTATTTGCCTTTTACACAACATTTTTGATTCACTGACTCAAGGGTGCCAGAGAATCCCCCGCACGAACTTTGAATCCATCTCACGAACCACTCATAATTGGTTATAATAATAATAATAATAATAATAATAATAATAATAATAAATAAGTTTATTTGCAATCTAAATGATTGAATAAATACAACTAGGTTAAAACAACACATGCCCGTAGGCCACACACAGAAATTTAAAAATGTCCATGATCTCACGAACCACCAAAGCTTTGTACTGTACTGAAGTCCTTTGTTGTCTCTGGTGGTTCGTGAGAGGGATTTTCTTACCCGTGAGAGGGAATAAATTGTTTGTGGCATGGAATATCGCGTTAGTGCGAGGGATTTGGTGGTTCGTGAGAGGGAATAACCAATTATGAGTGGTTTGTGAGATGGATTCAAAGTTTGTGCGGGGGATTCTCTGGCCCCCTTGTGACTGAACAAAACATGTTTGAAAGTTGCATGAACATTCCATTCATTATTTTTTCTGTGATTTTTATTTTTGTAAAATTTTGAAATTGATTGGTTGTCATGTTTAGTCGTAGAAAATTGGGCTTTGTAAATAAATTAAGAAACACACAAAAGGGGGTGATGACTAGTGCACCTGCACCATATTTCATTTTGCATTTAGAACTTGTAGTCTCCACAATTCTTTTCTATACAGAAAATTAACTTCAAAACAATGTAACTCATGAATGCTTTTGACTTGCAGTGCACTTAGAAAAGCATTATTGCATTAAAATAAATGGCAGACCCGCAGATCCCCTATTTATTGAACCAGTTGTTTTAGAACAATTTTCATCAGTTACTAAACACACAGGATATTTTAAAAAACCCACCTGAGTGGAACGTGAAGGTTGTGGTTTTGGTTTTAACAGACTCGTCTCAACCGGAGTACTACTTGATTCGCTGCTTTCATCGCTATAGCGACGTCTGTAATATGGACCCCCAGGGAGATGAGATGGCTTGGTGAGGCGCTCTGGAATAAAGTTTTATAAATATTGTTCATGGAAAATACACACATCCTTTCTGGGTGAACTACAAGAAACTTATTGTAAATGATTGCATAATGAACCTGTTGTATACTGAAAATCAAAAAATATTGTTATTTGTTACCGTTATGCTACACAAATATTCTAACGCATTTGCTCAGTTGGTAATTTAAGAGATCAAGTTCAAATCCTGCCCCAGTTTATCAATTGTGTCTTTCAGCAAGACACTTTACTAGCAATGTTCCAGTCAACTCAGGTGGAAATGTGTATCGTCAACAATCAGGAAGTTGCCTGCAATGGGTTGAAGTCCGTACCTGTGTTGGACTTGCATCCAGTTGTGATTTGACCAACTTTAAACAGCTCACGTCCAAAATACAAGGAAGGTATCCAACCTTATATTAAAGCCATTCCATAACTCAAAGAGGAATTTACTTCTTTACAGACTGGTTAAAACAACAATACATCTTCAATCAAATACATGTTGTTGTTTTTCCATTCAACAAAAGATTCAAAACAGTAATCAACTGTCTTCATTTACATAATGTTACCTGGTTGAGGAGCCTGGCGAGATTGTACATAAGTTTTGCCTGGTTGTGGCCCACTGCTGGTGCTAACATCCTTACGATACGTTATACCTGCAGCTGGTCGCGATTCTGAAAAACAAAATGTATCTCTTGTTTTCAATTGATTATATTTAAAAAAGTATGAACAGTAACACATTTTGCTTAGAGATACTGCCTCCTCGTTGGTCCCAATCTGGCGTCTAATCGCAAATCAACTAGAAATGTTGTGTATGAATCCTTTCTTGAACATAACTTACTTGCATCTGAGTCAAAAAAAACAAAAAAATCAGCAAAAGGGTGATTTGAGAGCTTTTGTGTCCGATTTTAACCTACTCTTTAGAGTAGGTTTGACTTTTTTCTGATAAAAAGCTCTCAAATAACGCCTTACAGATTTTTACAATTTTTTGACTCAGATGCAATTATATTCATCAAGGGACTCATACACAACATTTCTAGTTGATTTGAATTTTGACGCCAGATCGGGACCAACGAGAAGACAGTGTCTTTAAACAATATAACACAAGTTTGCATTGAGGAGATCCAACTTTTCTATGCATAGTCAAATATCTATTGAAGTATTTCAAGTGACTTATAGCTTGAAAGTGATCATCAAACATTGAATGTATTATTTTACTGGCCATATTAATTGAGAATCAGAAAGTACAGATTATATAAGTGACAGCTGCTATGAAACCATTCGAATCAGAGATTGAATAAAAAGAAAAGTACTACAAAAACCATGGACATAAAAGTGTACCAGATGGTCTATGCTGTTGTTGCTTCTTCCATGGTACTGGCGACACCAAGATGGCACCACCAGCCGCTGGCGTCGTCACATCCAGATGGTGGCGACGTGTCTCTCCAGTCTTTTTCAACTCAGGCGTGGGAATCCTTCCGTCGTCATCTTCCTCATTACCGTTAGTAAATGTGCGCTCACTGGACGAGCCAGTCATTGTATTCCCACTGGCCGAACTACAAAATAAGTGATTTTATCATTTATTTAAAAAATATTTGCTAGTCATCAATGATTTATTATGCATGAATTTCTGTTTTTCAAACGGATCTCAATATGGAACATATATTGTATGTGTGGCTCAAAGTCATATTTCATTCTACAATATCAGGAAAATTGAAATGGACCATATCAGAAGTTAAATGCTACCTGCAAACGAACTGTTCTTGTCATTAACCTGATAATAGGCAGTCCATCTCCTTTAGCTGTGATGCAATTTTAAAACATCAGGAACAAAATTTTTATCGAAAACACAAAGTAACGTATTAAAATATGTTACAGTTGATCTCAGTTATCTTGACACCCTGTCAAGATATTTCATTAAGTCACATAGGCCGCCTGTTTAAAGATTTCCGGAAGAAGCGAAGGTAGTTATTGGTTCAGATGAATGTGAGGATGCAATTTGTAACAACAATTCCAACGCAATTGGCCTCATTCAATAGTTAATAATTTCACATTCGTAAGTAACGATGTATAACTTTAAAGATACTGTCTTCTCGTTGGTGAGGATCATGGATCAAAATTCAAATCAACTAGAAATTGTGTGTACGAGTCCTTTGATGAATATAATTAACCCACATCTTAGTAAAAAAATTCAAAAAAATCCGTTAAGGGGTAAATTTGAGGTTTTTATCCTAAAAAAGTGTAAATTTCGAAAACCTTGTCTGGCAACAAGGTTTTTTTTGGATACAAATATCTCAAATTTACCCCTTTACCGATTTTTTTGAATTTTTTGACTATGATGCATGATACCAACTTCATTGCATTATTCTTGGCATTTTTTTAAAAATGACTTTAACGAGGATAAAAAAACACGGTAATACATCAACAATACTTTTATTTAACTAACTATGAAGGATTGAAAGGATGACATCCACTTACTATTTTGTAAAACGGCAAAATGCAGCGCTTGTAAAACACAACAAGTAAACGGCAGTCGCCATGCTGCGTGCACCGGACAGGCGGGTGAACAACGATAGCGGGATGTTCCCATTATATTCATCAAAGGACTCGTACACAAAATTTCTAGTTGATTTGAATTTTGACCCCAGATCCTCACCAACGAGGAGACAGTATCTTTTAAGCTAAATATTGCATCTTCGTTATCACGAATTCAAACAGTGACCTACCTGACTGAGTCAGACTCTCCCCATGCCAACTTTCTTTTGACCTCTGCCCGTGACCTCTCAGCAGGAGCCTCTGCTTTACCCCATTCAGATTCTAGGGCCCTGGCCTTGTTGACCTTTGCTGCCTTACTCGCACTATTGTTTTTACTGCAAAATTAATAAATTATTGCTGAAGAATTTGAAACGTTGAATACCACCCGAATGTAGTATAAAATAAGCAGTGAAATTGTCAATGAAGACGTGCTGATGATGTTGTTAATTTTTGTAGTTCTTAAAGTTGAAATACACTTTAAACAACAATTGTTCAAGGACCAAATAGTAATTTATGTTCACCAAAACTGGTTCCCTTTCAAAGCATAGTCATGTAAGTAGTAAGCATCAAACAAATTCCTTCTTAATGTAAAATTCTGGTTAATTCTGCAATAACTGGAATCAGTCAAACACACGCACTGTTAAATGATTAAAATCAGTATAGCCGTTACCGGAACATAATAGGGTTGATACAAACGGTTTAAAAGACGAAATCTGGTATGAAATCACATATATTTTCAGACTAAAATTCCATACAGTTTCGCCCCAAGGCTTGATCACTGGTAAATGAACATTACAACCAAGAGTGAAGAGTATAAGGGTACATTACATAATCATAACAAAATTTTGTGGCGAAACTGTATGGAATTTTAGTCTGACAATATATGTGATTTTATACCAAATTTCATCTCTAAACCATTTTTATCAACCGTATTCACTGTAGTTTCAGCCAACAAAACCTGTCTATACACACCTTGTTTTGCTCGCCACAGCTGCTGCCCCTGATTCTAAAGACAACGCCGACAGAGAAGCATTAGAGCTCACTTCATCCCACAACTCATTCTGTCGAGCCAATAACTGAGCTACGTGCTCTCGTGAGAAATGGGTGCCTAGCGACCTCTTGCGGTACTCGTCGGCTTTATTACGTAACTCTAGAACCTCGGCATACCAGTTTGACACAGGCGGAACCGTTTCAGAATCCCCAATAGTTTCCTAAAATAAAAAGGTGAAGTTGATTTAAGAAATTTGTATCTACATGAGAGTGATGTCTAACATTACATAATCAATATAACACACTGCCAAAAAACCTAAGGCACTAATTTGTCTAAAGCTCTGTCATTAAGATAAGAGATGGAACTCAAGTATTCTGACAATGTTTACCCTCTCATTCAACAATTATAACTGTTTAACTAAAGATGGTAAAGAAAACGCTGAAATCAAGAACTGCGAGTTGTCCAGAAAAACATGGGTTTTTACTTTTAGATGGTCTAAGAAATCAAAAAACAGTATCTGTCAAAGGTGATTTAATTGGCATGTTTTTAAGCTTTGTTCAACGCCTTGTCTCATTAAATTTGTTTTCTTCTATTAATTAATATCAAAATGTCAACATGTCAATGGAGTTGTAATATTTGACAATTTTAATTATATTTGCTAACTATCAATTTTTGAATGAAGTCCCCATGTTTTTTATTACTATCTAGGATTGCCTAATGTTATAACATTAGTACAACTCTTTTCAATCCAAAAACTTCAACCAGATGGCCATTTCTGATATAAATGCAAGATATTTGAAATCAGCTTTTACGTATCAAAACTATAGTTTTAAAAGATGAGGTTTGTAATTGGGTCCTTATATGTGCCGTTGATAGGAATATTCTCGGGCCAACCAAGGGCGCTAAGAGAGCAATTAAAAGCAAGAGATGACGTAGGAAATCTTGTGTGTTTAGCAAATGAGGTTGCCTGTTTTAATGAATTCAAACACAGAATTGTTGTATTGAAGTTAGTCTCCATATTGTTAGTAATTAACCATTTCAATTTCTTTTTTAAAAGTATTAAAATCTGAACTTTATTTGCTCGCAGTCAGGTTGACAAATTTTGAGAACTTGAATGCAGTCAAAAAAATAAATTTTGTACTTTTTTGAGAAAGATGGATGGAAATACACTCAGGTTTTAGAACTGACTTTTGGCAGACATATTTAACTATGTAGGGTCAGTACGGTCAGCTTCTTTAATATGAAGACCAAGAAAAAAATCTATCTGTAGATCTGACTTTTATTGATAGAACACAACATCATAGTTATAATAAATTCATATTTTAATTAATATCCTTTAATTTTCATTTACTTATTTCAATTTCTCTAATTTATTATACACATTGTGGTTTTAAAAAGGTTCTTTAAATCACTGTAAGCGTGCAGACAATGAAATTAATATAGACAAATACACAAAGCCTGATTTAATGTTGAACAATAAAATACTAAACAGTAGGCCTAAGCATATATTGCACATGTATACGCCAACAGAAATTAACATTTATTCATTGTATCATATAGTTACTACAACGCAAGCTTTATTCAGAGGATCTGTCCAATCCTTCAGGATTTTGGGACCTTCTTCTAAATAGGTTGATACATATGACGACAATGATTCCTATTATAGAGCTGATTCCCAGCACTCCTACACAACTATACAGTATCATACGCATAGTATACTCGTCAATGAGAGGACCACCCCTTGAAGGGAGAGTCTTAAGTGTTGCCCTATTGCCAAAACTGCTTGTGGCTTCACAAACAACATATCCCTCCACCTGTTTCACCTCGTTCATTGATAACTGGACTTCACCAATGCTTAGAGTTACCGAATAATTTCTGGGGTGAAATGGGGTTGAGATGCCAGGTGGAATTGTAATGTTTATCACTGGTGAAGGGTCTCCTTCTGATGAACAAACAATTGTGAGGTTATCCCCTTTCACAGTAAAGTTGATTTCTGGGGTTGATGGGCCGCTGCATTCAAGATGTAGTTTCAGGAAATCATCAACATTTGGGACACTTTTGAAGGGTATATTGCATGCTGGGACTGTTATGCGTCTGTACTTTGTCCAGATATCATCTCGCTTAAACCAATTCTGCAAGCTTGTTAAATGACAATTACAGTGTAGAGGATTGTGTCCAAAAAAGAAGTTGAAATAATACTTGCTGTTTAGAAAACTTTTCAGCAAAGTTTCTGGTAGCATCTGCATGTTGTTGTGATCAAGAGCAAGAAATCTGAGATTTTTTGGTACAAACATCTCTTCTATTTTATCAGAAGAATTTTGAGATGACATTTTCTTGGTATAAGACAGTGGTTGAAAAGCTTCCTTTGTGATAGTGGCCAATTGGTTGTTTCGGAGTGTCAGGAATTCCAGACGTTTCACTCCAGCAAAAGCACCCTGTTCTACAATGTTTATACTATTGAAGTTCAAGTTGAGTCTTTTCAATGAATGATGTGGGCCTCTAAAAGTGAAACTGTTAAGCCTCTTAAGTTGATTGTTTCGCAAGTATAAAATTTGCAAATTCTTCAAACCTGCAAAGCCATATTCTTCAATATGTTGAATACTGTTAGTGGATAAATCCAAAGAAATAAGATCGGAAAGTTGTTGAAAAGTTCTGCTGCCAATTCTTGTCAAGTTGTTCGAGGCAAGGATAAGCATTTCCAAGTGATTCAGAGCAGAGAAAACTCCAGGATTGATTTCAGTGATTACCATTCTACTCAGAGACATGTATCTCAGTTCAGTAAGGCCTGCAAATGTATTGTTAGTCAACCTGTTAAGCATTTTACCTTTTGTTAAGACCAATCCGGCCAGTAATGTCATGTGGCTAAAAGAGTAGTCTTCAATTGTTGTTACAAAAGTGTTTGAAAAAATCAACTCATTGGTTTGAACAATTTCAAAAAGATCTTTTGTTACATGAACCTCATTCATCTTGATATCAATAGTGACCCCTCCTGCATTTATACTATTTTGAATTTGTCCTTGGTTTGTAAAGCCTTTCCCAATAACCAGCATCAGTTTGCCAACATTATTGAGTTCCGGAATTTGTTCTGGTGAATATACATCTAAGTCTAATCTCACTAGATTCGTACATTTTTTCAATGTAGTGTTCCCAATGACAGTGTGAATATCGGCCGTAATGAATAATCTAGTCAATCCTGACAATGATTTGAAATGTTCAGCATTCAAAGATGTGATTGAATTTGAAGACAAATCAAGCCAGACAAGCCGAGTTTGGTCATCAAAGGCTTTCTCATGAATGAATTGAATCCGGTTGTTGTTCACTTTCAGTTCTGTCAACTCGTTCAAGCCAGCTAGCATTTCTTGACTGATTGAAGTAAGAATGTTGTGGGAAAAGTCAAGCATTTTGAGTGGCGACTGATTAGATATCCAGTCAGGTTCCACCCTTGACACAGCATTGTGCGAAATCCAAAGCTTTTCAAGCAACAACAAACCTTTAAGGAATCCTGCATAAACTGTCCCAATTTTGTTGTGTGAAACATATAGCTTTTTCAGACTTTCAGTATTTTCAAATGAGCCATGTTCGATTTCAGAGATTTCATTTCTAGAGATGTCCAGGGTCTCAAGCTTGGTCAAGTACTTCAAAGCAATTTTATGAACAGATCGAATTCTGTTATCACTCAGGCTTAAATGCCTTAATGAGTTCTGTTCATGAAATGTTGAGCTGTTGAGTTTCTCAATTCCATTATATTGTAAATGAAGTTCTGTTACCCCATTTATACAATGAAAGTCGCCAGTCAAAAGTTCTTTGATGTGGTTGCTAGATAAGTCTAAATTAAAATTGCCAATCAAGTCAAAAGTCGTACTGGTACAAAAACTAGAATCCAAAAAATTCCTTTCCAATCCAAGATGTGCCAATGATGGTGTATGTCCAAAAGTGTTGGCGCCAACAAAAGACTTAGAGCTTATTTTGTTATTTTCTAGATACAAGTACTTCAGGTTCAAAAGTCCCATAAATGCATTTTCAGAGATGTAATATATGCTATTATGAGACAGAACCAGAGTAAAAAGATTACTCAAGCATACAAACAAACCATCGGTCAGTCGTTCAATTCCATTGCGTCTTAAATTTAGCTCTTTTATGTCAGCCCAGGTTTGACAGCCATCATGTGAAAATGCATTTCCATCTAATTCCCGAATACCACATCCAAGAAGGCGAATAGATTTCTTCCCTTTGAACGGGTGAACAGTGTCATTGGTAACAACTGGCACAACAACATCTGGACCAAGTTCACAGGTTTGGACGGTTGTGAGTAGCGCGAATAATTTCAGTGTCACAATTCCATAAAAGGAAAGATATTGTAAGAGTACCATGACAGTGACTTACAGTGCAGGCTCCCAAGACTGGATGGACACGAAACTCAGTAAAGAGCAATTTATACTGTTGATAACTACAGTGTGAGACAAAAGTATCTAGGGTCGATCTATGACGTACTATCAAGCATTCTTGGATGTGATGCAAATGAGTCTGTATAGACTGAACTCCAGCCCCTTCGACTCAAGTTGAGGGACTGTATCAATTGCAGGGAGTCTTCCGGTATTTTACCAAAAGTAGGAGACTGTGTTTAAGCATTAGCGACGCAAGAGTCAGCAATTTATACTGCTGATAACTACAGTATGAGAAAAAAGAATGCTTTGGAATATTTCAAAGATCTGAGTGGAAATTTTCTGTCAGTGACCAGGCCCCTCCCTCTCTTTTGGGGACTGGAGCCTGTGCCTTCAGCAGCATGTTTGGGAATTGCAATTATGTGTTTACCAAACACTGTTGAATTCTAGTTTTGTGATGCTAAATTTTTAATATACAGTCCTCTTACCATGTGTTTTCAGGTGAAATAATCAAGATATTTGAAAGGGAAGTGTTTTAGACTTGAAGGAATTTTGAGTCACTGTGAAGTGGAATTTCATGTGATTTTGGAACAAATTTGAGAGAGAATAGAGGTGTTGTAATAGCCCTAGAATCTGGCCAATGAGGGCCAAAGCCTTGTTGTCATGCAGCCCATCTCTATTCAATGAACCTTAAAGCCAGCGACTTCAGAGGTATCTAAGTGCTACTATTCGAAAATACATACATTGTTATGTCTAAAATAAATTA
>JAOXYC010102221.1:0-14075 GCA_028565715.1 Phoronis pallida
GGTTTCGGCAAATTCTGAATGGGTCAAGGATAATTACGGATTACTAATTGAAGGTATATCATGTTTTGAAGGTGAGGTGGATATACTTTGCTTAAAGCATATAAAAGCATACAGAAAGACCATTTTAGTGTGATCCTTGGCCTTTAAAAGCGCACACCGGACAGTACTACAACGCAGACTAATCGCCGAGCCGTATGTTTAAAACATCACCTGTGCATATCTAGTCTCTCCGAAAGACTGGCTCAGCCGCCAGTCTGTTCTAACAGCACGATAAGCGAATCTCGTTGATGACGTCACTCCGCTTAAACTCAATTGCAACTCGATCCCTACTTTCGGTAAGACCCCCCGCGATCGATACAGTCCCTCGACATGAGTCGAAGGGGCTGGAGTTCGGTCTAGTGCATATCAAGTTATTGCATTTTAGTTAATTAAAAAAAAAAAATTTACATGCAAAAGCAGTGCATGAATAACTTCCGGTTTCGTATTATCAATCGCGCGAAAGATTTTTTTCCTCATCTGTATGGTTATGTGGACGGTATCAATACAAAAATACTTAACCTTCACAAAAAAATATAACTGAATATACATTTCTCAGACTGATTCAAGTCCCTTCTCAGTATGCAACTATACGAGCTCAATTATTTACCTCCGTTTGAAGAACCATTTGCATTCTTCGGTTTCAATCCTCGATTGATCGCCACAACGGTAGTATAGTAAGTTTGATTGTGTTGCAAGCTGAACTGGTGACAATACGTTTTGGTCAGATGAGAAACTTTGAAAATTCCTAAAGCTGAATCTGAGAACGGATCTACTGTAAAGCCAACGAAAAATCTGAAAATACGAAACAAATAAAATACCGTATAGATGAATGTACAATAGTAATAGTAAGACTCGTTTTAGATAATTACCGAAGAAGGCATTTCAAAAGTGTACATGCTTGTTTAAACGTGGATTAAATTTCATTCCATGTATATAAAATATTTGTTACTGTCTTCACCATCTAATAGTGCCTTTAAGTTCTAAATAATTGATTCATACTCATCAACACCAGTATCTGGATCGTAAAAGTCCTTCCAATGAGCGCATAAACTTGTGTTGTCAGACTGGAACTGCTCGTCTTGATGGACATTTAGTCCGTCATACACTTCTCCTACTAACGGTGGTGTAGTGTCTTTAAGGAGTGGGGTCTCCGAGTGGGAAGCAGCAAATAACAAAACTAAAAACAAGAATTGTACTTTGCATCGGAAAACGAATAACAAAATCAAATCTTTTGAAGGAGTTGTAGCATGAGATTTTTTTTCAAGTGGAATGATTTTCTGCTCATTAACATGGCCATGTCGATCAAATCAAAAAAAAAATATTCGCTTCAACATAATTCATATGTGAAAGTTACCTTTATCAACTGCTCTTAATCGCACCCATACGGGTACTCCATCCTGAAGTCCAAGATTCTCAACCACGATATACGTGTCGTTGCGTATCACATGCTGGTACTCGGTGTATCCCCGAACTTTGACGTCGTATTTTGTGTGACCCAGACCGAAATCTACGCGACTAATACCAGAAAGAGAATCCGACACATTGTAGTATAGGAATAACATATCGAAATCTTCATCATAGAAATAGCTGCCCACAGAATTCACTTTAGGGCTCTCCGTGTCAATAATAACAGGTTTGCCGTGACAAAGTGTAGTTACAAGAGCTCCTCCGAAGACAATGTTATTTAAAGCTTGCACGGTTACAAAGTATGGGCCATCTCTTAGGTGCAATCCAGATGTAAGGCCATGATGTGTCCAGTAGTCCTTCCCTGATAGATGTTTATGTGGGTCATCGTAAGGACTGACATCTGTTCCGCACACGGTGCTCCCTGCCGCCCAAGTATATCCCCAAATACCAGTCTCGTCGTCATGAAAACCATCCCAGTGAGCTTCAAATATAAATACATGAACTTAGATGGAAATTGAGTTCGTACAGATGAGTTTTGTTTGGCCAGTTTGTAATACTCGACGCCCGCCCCATATGTTTCTATTGAAGCTCTGCGTCTGTCACATGCAAAATACCAAACACGATATGTTCTATGTCAGAAGTGTACTTTCATTCACCGGTAACTATAAGATCTCTGGATTTATATCGATGTCCTTTTATTCTATTCTCTCCTATGGCATAAGTTAAAACAGCAAATGACCAAGCAAGTAATAGTTGATGCATTTAAACTTTTTGTATATCTACCTGAGATATGAATTTGAAAAGACAGAAAAAAAAATCCGAACTGAACCTGAGATATAGTTGTTGGACATTGTGTAATCTAGATCAATCATGCGCTCGTGTCCATTTAAAACTGTTCTCGAGCCAACTCCGTCGGTTATGATTCTGAAAAGTTAACAAATCCTGGGTGAACCTGCAATGAACAAGCCGATCACGCATTTCATGGAATGGACATACTATGGTTTACCGGGCTTTGTAAATTTCGTAAATTTCAAAGAGACTGTTATTCCCGCCAGTTAAGTAAGTTCTAAAACTTTGCAAAAACGGTATTCCTTTTAGGTACATTCACGTTTATTGAACAGCATTTTTAAAAGAATAATTGAGCAAATTAAAATTCTACAGATTCTCGGGACCGCAAACTTTGTACAGGTACATGTACACTGCAAATTGTTAACTTACCTGTGATTAGGGTGCCATGTGACATCTTCACATCTTTGTGTAATTGCTGCATCACAGTCATCATTCTTTGTTATATCCGTAGTAACATTTGCAATCACCCCTGGTTCTGGAGGGGTAAAGTCCACAATTGTACCCTTTGAAGATAGGTAACTTTCGTAGTCTAAAACATTAGTCAAATGAACATTGACATAGTAGATTTTCGAATGTGAAAGTGGCAGTTTCTCGTATTCAATAATGTGACTGTGGCCGATCAGTCGCTGGTAATTGTGGAATGCTCCACTGTGTTTCAAGTTGGCGAATTCCCCATCAATCGTATTCTGCAGAAGGCATTCTTGTGTCTGAGAATCGTAATCAAACGAGATACACTTTGTTCCTTTGATACATTCTGAGGCACAATGCCGATCAGTATAAGAAGTTGTCTTGTAGAAAGGTTGAGAATCCAATCTACCACGGCGGGGAAATGCAAAATGTTGAAGATCGTTTGCACCGTCTTTGTTCACAGTTACGACGGAGAGGTTGAATAGCTCCCAATTTCTGACAGTGTTCCCATATGAACCTTGACCAACACCCACGGCTTTATACTGTTCTGTGGTGAATGGTGAATCGTCGTGCATAACAGCAGTCGCACTTAGCTTGTGAGGATGGCTTGACATTGCATAGGAAGCGTCTATTCTGCCATTTGGGGTTGTCATATCGTACGTACTCAAAGAACAGCGCCCTGTACTTTCCAGACCTTGTGAGTTTCTGACCTTTACCGTCCAATATAACGGTATACCATGGACTAGAACAGCTGGTACAACAACAGAAGGACCACCCATGTCCGTCCAATCCATGACGTTGTTTCCTCCTGGATGTGAACCGATTGCAAACCGTCTTTTAACTTCGCTTACTTCATCGTCTGCAATGACTTGCAGCATGAACGCAGGGTCAGAATGATCTCGACCTTTGATTTGAGCCACAGTGCAGTCTGATGCTATGTCAGGGGGTGAAGTATCTTTAGTAACACGTGGTTTGTTAAATATATTACGTTTAATACTGTCAGCCCTGTACTCAAAAATTGTTATAGACCACTCCACTCGGAATATCAGCTTCAGTGCTACATACGCCGAGAGCTTCAGTCTGATTGGTACAAGAACAACATCTAGTCTGATGCTGAAATTGCAAAAGATATCAATAGTTGACCTGTTTGAAAGAGCGTAAACTAAGCCATTTTCTGCGGTGGATAAAATACAATCTACGAAAGAAGTAATTGATTATAATTAACAAACAAAAATCAAATTTTAATATTAAAATGTGTCAAAACTGGCTCACCCTACATCCAATGGAAACTTGTCGTACTTTAAAGATGATGTTATTGGAAATCGCACTTCAAGTAGAAATCCAGTTATTTTCATACCAGCTTCAGCAATGAAAATATCCAAGGCCACTTTACCATAAACTTTCGCCCCAATGAACGGGGTTACTTCAGCCTGCAAAAAAGTAGTTGAAAATAGTACAGAATAGATAGTTCAGTTGGTAGAGCATCTGACCGGCAATCAGAGAGACCTGGGTTCAATTCCCAGTTCAGTTCCGAATTGTACTGTCTTTATCTGTAAAAAACATGTTTCTTTCCATTACATGTCTCTGCATACAGTTTAAACCAAACAGTTATCACAAAGGGCTTTAACCGTTTTTGATATGTTATACATGTAATACATTATCTGTCAAATGCACACATATGTGAAGTCTATAACATGCAGTCGCGGTTCGTTTATTATTTTTCAAGTTCAATTCTTTACTTTCCCTCAATATTCTTTTCTTCGTCCCACACCTTGATGTAATGAGGATTAAGAAAAAAATCAAACATTTCGAAACTCACGGTAGCAACGTTGCTTAGAAAGCAAGCACCCAGTTTAAGGCCAACACCCAGTGCTCCCTTGGCGCCAAAAGCTGGAAGAAGAAAAGAACGTAAAAGCACCATTTGCTTACACAAGTCGCACTTAGAGGATAAACTAGATATAAGCCGTGTCATGTGAGCGCACATGAATCACCGGACAGCGCATTTGTCTTAGAGTCCGGAGCCACACCCTGTCTGAGATTAGATTCAAACACCCAATGACAATAAACAAAAATCCAATCGACTGCTGATCGAGTGTTAACCACTAGTTATAGCTCTGCAAGCGTGTTTTCTCATTAGACAAATACAAATATGCAGACTGTGCTGCCTGATATGGTGGTGAAACACGCAGAGAACGTACATGTAATACCCGCATTTTTGAACTTGCCATAACCAATAAAGGTTGTTATATTAATGAATACCTGCATAAATCTCCTGATTGTCTAAGAAATTACTCCATTAGCGACTTCTCAATTTAAGACAGTGCCAACACTGATTTCAAAGGAATACATGTATAACCATTCATGTTAATGTTCACCATTTGGAATTGAATCTCTATTGATTTTTTTGAGTATTTTGTACTTGTCACAACTACTGCCTGTATTATTTATCGCTATGTATTACGCGACATGCTTATACATAAGAGTATTGTTGTCACGTGAAAATGAAGGACTGAACCTTCGTTGTCATAAATTACTACAATATAGTCTTTACATGCTTTATTCGCAAAAGATCTGTGAGTTTTAGACAACATTGCGGTATCAATGCGTGCTCAATGCACCAGAAGGCATCTTTGATAGAATCAATTTAAGTAGACATACCAAATCTCAAGGAAACTGGACCAAGCTGAAAGTTCATCCCAATTTCTCGAATAAGTGTTATATCTTTCACGGGAAGTCGAAAGCTGCCATCAACACAGATATCATCCGTGTCTGGGAAACCGTCAGTCAAGGTTTCCATAAATAGCTCTCGATTGGACATTAACTGAAACGAGTTCATGATTATGCTTAGATAAAGTTAGTGTTGAATAACTTAAAACACACAAAGTGACTTGTAGACTAAGAGTGACAGCGGTTTGATGTTTTGTAACTGAACTTAATCGCCCTGAAGAAAACTTTATTTTCGAACCCAGTATGCCGATAAAAATATAAATTATGTATCCATACCGCATCTAGTGCACCAGCACGCAGCTCATTCATAAAGTTTAGGAGCGTTCTCCTGTCTCCAATGTTAGCTTCCAGAATGTAGTAAGAAAAATCTTCCAACTTCATACTCAGAACTTGATTAGATGTTCCATCATCTCTAGGCGCTGAGTAAAAAGCACATTAAAAAAGCTATGTAATTAGCAGGAGATATCCGTTATGTTTAAACATCGCTGTGAGAATACTAGATTGCTAGAACTGCAATCTTAATTATTCTGTAAAATCCGATGATGTCGTTCGACCTGTTTTGTGGCTCCAGAGCTTGATTGTGAATTGTATTGAATTGAAATATAGACTACTTATGTTTCATTCAAAATAAAATTGAGAAAATTTAACGCGGGAGTGGACTAAAATACTTAATTAAGTTGCTAAACTGTAAAAGGAACCACACCTAACGTGTTTCGGACATATCGAACGCTACGTAATTAGTATTGATACTCATAAACAAGCTGTTACCTCATTCGAATCAACACCGTCATGTAGCCTAATTATCTAAGAAACGACTTTCAATGGTAGATGATGAACTTGATTCATGTTTTGTGAGTGGGAAAACAGGTTCAAGATATCCTTACCAAAATAAATAGCATCGATGGTGTAACGCGTAAAAGGTTACTTGTAGATATACCTGATATACACGTTTTAGAACTATCTGTTTTGAATGCCACTCCATCAAACAGTCTCATAGTCTGTGAACATGATGGGAAGTACACTGAACACAACCTCGTCTGAAGTGAAATTCTAACATACTGGTCTTCAGGAGATATAGATAGTGCCGCAGCTCCAACCATCTCACCAAATCCACCAACAGGGAAGTTGAATGTGTAAGCAGCAGCTGCAAAAATTGTAATGGTACGGCATTTCTGTTATGTCACAGTACATGTTTCGAAACAAAGATATAACATGTTGAAATGACTGACTCGTTTGTTTGTTGTGAAGAATTTTCCTTTAAAGACACTGTCTCCTCGTTGGTCCCGATCAAGCGTCAAAATTCAAATCAACTAGAAATTTTGTTTATGAGTCCTTTGATGAACATAATTAACTTGCATCTGAGTAAAATAAAATTTAACAAATCCGCAAAGAGGTGATTTGAAAGTTTTTGTGTCCAAATCAAACCCTTGCTTAAGCAAGGTTTGACTATTTCGGATAAAAAGCTCTCAAATCACCCCGTACAAGTTTTTGACTCAGTTGCAAGTTAGTTGTGTTCATCAAAGGACTCATACACACAGTTTAGAGTTGATTTTAAAAATGTATCAAAAAGGGTATTCTATTTACGGTTCAAGTTAAACGACTGTACAAAGTCCCCAAACGAGACATCCACTTCTCTTGAGCAGGTGTTGTAGCGGACATCTAGTTTCATAACCTTCAGGAAGAAGTGCATCGTGAACAACACGCCGCACGTGAGTCCCCGACAGTCTGCGTGCAGTTGGCAAAACATCCCGTTCCCTCGATCAAGAAAGGGTACAATCTTAGGACATGCTGAAATATAATAAAACCTTATATTCAAATAAACACGACTACACCGTATGCGTACCTTAAGTTCCGGCGCTCTTTCGGAAAACAGCACTTTTCGAGTTGAAATATTTTCCCGAAAGAGCGCCCATGGGCCCTCTTTAGGAAAACATGGGCGATCTTTCGGAAACACAAACGTCGCTTAATTCTCGTGTTTCTTGATGCATTAGGCGGTAGGAGTGTGCGCGAATGCGTTTAGGAGACTGATTACATACTGTTCTAGAAGGATACATATGTGATTATTAAATTACGACATTACACCATCGATTTTGAAAAATTATACTTGCATGGTTATGCTACCTTATTATCGTTAGCAACCACACTTGACTTAAGGGTCTCAACATATTCTGAATTTGAGTCAAAGTTGATAAACGGTCTTGTCATGACCTCAAATAGAAAAACAGCATGATTTTCCAAAACATGACCAGTACTTAGGCGTTTGGACTTTTGGTGCATGGGCGCTTTTTCGGAAACGATCTCAATTTTTGAAAAGTGTGATTTGGTCCAAGAAAGAGCGCCCATGGGCGGTCTTTCGGAACTTTTCCGAAAGAGCGCCCATGGGCGCTCTTTCAGGGGGGCGCTCTTTCGGAAATTGCCGGTAAGGTAAGCCAGTCGACTCATTCCCAATAGATGTAACTGAAACCCCTTAACGTTATGGCGGTATGCGGAAAAAGTGGATTCTGGTCTTGACTGTGTTTTTGTTGCAGGGTTTAATGACCAGGTAAGGTACACTGTGTACTTTAACGTTTAATTGTGTTATGAAATGACAATTTCGAGAAGGCGTGAGAATTAAAGCGATGACATATGTAGTCAAAATCGCACCTTTCTTTGGAAAAGACATATACTGCAACACCATTTGCTCGAAAGATCCCTTTGGTTTCAAGTCTTTTCTTTTCAACATGCTTCTCAGTTTACTCGGACTAAAAGTGATAGGGTGCTGCACTGGTTGGTCTTGGAGATAAACTGAGAAGAGCCTGGTTAGATTCTCAAGTTTACCCTTGGTAACGTGCTGGTTGCCCTCTTCAAGGATGTTCAAAATCTTTTGAATTTTAAACTTGTTGATATCGAGTCTGTCTAAAATGTTCGGAGGACGGCTAAAAGAAAAATGATCTCGTCAAGTAATGTTTACGTTTCTTTTAAAATTAAAAAAGTTAGCGATGACTTCAAAGGGCAGGACATATCGAAAAACAAGTCATTATTCTGTACGTTTTCAGCATGCATAGCAGCTTATATATTTAAAATGTTGATTACTTTTGTCTGTGTCATTGATAGTTATCGCACAACGTGTAAATCTGGTGTTTCTCTTCAATTGGTCGCCACGAATGTCTTAGTATTCTTGAAAGTATTTGTAAAGTAGTTAACAGAAACAACGTGTATCCTCACCGCTTTTGTTTAAACATGTTCTTCACATCTTTAAACTTTGAGAGTGCTCCTTTGAAGCGATCTTTAAGGCTCTTTGTCAAACCAACATCCATTCCTGGGGGTCTATAAACCAGGTCCTCATCGTTAACATCGACATCTTGTATTTCAACTTCTTTCAAAACTTTCTTTACATTGTCTTTTATTTTCGAAGGTACCTTTTTGATGTTTTTTACTGTTTCCTTAGTTTTTTGTTTTATCTTTGAGGGTAGGTTCTTGGCCTTTTTCAACGTACTTTTGGCCTTGTCTTTAGCTTTTGAAAATTTATTTTTTAGTTTATTCTTCCAATTCTTTCCTCCTTTAGGTTTGCCGATTTTTGTCTTGCCTTTCTTTTTGGCTAACGCCATTTTAACGGCAGTTTGTCCAATGTAGTTAATCGAATAATCATTACAAAACCACCTCCATCTTGGTAACGGTAAAAGTCTCTCTAAGTATTGTGTTGGGTCAATATACTCATATTCGTCAACTCCTTCTCCCAGAGGTCTTCGCATAACTAAATGGATAAAGCTGGCTTTACATGCTGAGTTCCATTCGGCGCGGCCAATAGGGTCACCGGCATTAACAAATGTACCCTCATCAGTCTCACTAGATTCGGGTACTAAGTTTGATATGATGATTTCGTATTGTTGAAAGTTGTCGTCTTGTGGCAAAATTAAAATTTCGCTCTCGCTTTGTTTTTTAATGATTCCCATTACTGGACTTGCGACCTGCATTTACGGAGAAAGAGAAATTTGTTAAGTAGCATTTACCGACGTCATCAATGTAAAGACATTTATATATTGTTTTTAGATGAAGACACTGACATTTGTATAACTTCCTTGCTTGAAGCATATATCATATAGACTATACGTCTTTGCTTGAAGGTAAATGTTGACGAAGACGACGAACTATATACGTCAAAGTACTACAAAATATCAGAATAACAATTCACATCAACTAGTTAGAATTCAAGTATAAGTTGAGACGAGATATTGCGTAAATATCACCTACTGAGCAATCTAGTATATCTATTTACCTGGCCATATGCTGTTATATGCACACCATCAAGGTTGGCTCTTGATTTGGAAGGATAATTCCCGTCAGCGCATGGGGTTGAATCTGGATCAACCCGTCGTGTTGGGAATTTGATATGGAACTTAGGTCCGAAAGCCTTCCGAATTAGCGATCTACTTTTATCAACACTAAAAATGAAATAATCAAGTTTTAGTTGATGGCGTTAAAAAGCTTTTTTATCACCAAACAGTCGTTTGGAATACTGAGCAAACCTACAAATGACGCACTAGGTCTTTTGAACGAAATTCTGGCACGGTAACATTCACAAATGCATCATTAAAGTAATGAATGTTGTGCGTCCTGTGATTGATCGTTAGAACCATATTGTTTAATCAATTCATATCACATTCTAATGTTCGTGTATTTACATAATCATAAAAGCAAAGATATTTGAAATACTTACAACAATTTCAAAGTATGATACGATGTTTTGACTTTCCTTATTGTATCGAAAACCGAGTTGAAAGTGTCGACAAAGGGTTCTCCAAGAGTAGCAATATCTTTAAGTGGGTTAAACGTGTCTTTTAACATCTGCAGAAACTTTCCCGCAATCTCCCTTTCTTGCTCATCCTGCAAAAGGTAATTTAAAGAGCCCCTTGACCTCATTCTAGTATAGCGTCGTTAACAACAACAATGTGATTTCAGTAAGGTGATAGAAAAACAATGAGGCTATACTAAATTTCTGTACCCATGCAGTTTGGAAGGTGCCGCAGCGCAGTCACAGCAAAATGTACATACAGTGATAGATGAATTTCATATAATTATTGAAGCTCTAATGTTAGCTCTAGTTATTTTACGTCAACTATTATCAAGTAGGGTTAGAAAAGTTGGCCAATACAACGTGATTCCTTTCTCATCTCTTCAGCGTTTGATTTCTGCAATTTGGGGGCTTGAACGAGTTTTTGCAAATTTTCGATTATCAATAAAAACATCAAGTTCCAAGTTAGTGCATATGGTCGATTTAATTTTGATTTACTCAACAAAATAGTGAACCTTCTAAAATTGCAATTATACCTGTGTTAAAATACCATCTCCTGGTCCCACACGTCGGTCAACAGGAACTTGGCTATTATTGCGTAGATTCTTGATAAATGAAGACACTTCTACCATTGCAGTTTGAAGATCATCTAATAGAAATGTTAACTCCTCGCCGGGATTCATCCAGTAGGGTTGCTCACCTAAGAAGTCGTCCAAGTATATTTTAAAATGCAAGGCGAGAATTTTTGTAAATGTATTTTGAGTATTCCTGGGTGACTTCGTTTCCACCATGACATATATTGCGTGGATACATCGTATTAACTTTCTCGTCTCTTCTCTTTTTGTAAGTAACCATTTTAAAACATCTTGGAGAAGAATTTAGGTCTCCTGCTCTCGATTTCATTTTGATAATGTTCCTATGTTTACGAAGGAAGAATATCAAAAATATTCTCAACTATAATTTCAACTTTGAAGTTGGAAATGCAAATACATAAACATGTCGTACTCTACAAGTAAATGTAGAATAAAGTCAGGTCACTGAGCGACCCAATTGTGGGAATTGGCTTTTGCTTTTAGGCTTTTTACTGCTGGTTTGTTATAGGCTTAGTGTATGGCCAGTGCACCAACAATGAACAATACGGTTAAACTAACCCGACATGAAAAAACAACTCTCTTCAACTTTCTGCCTTGCGCCGATCAGCATGGAAACAGACATCTTTATGCTAGAAAATGAAAATAATCCATGCACAGCAACTTACATGTATAGTTCTTGTATATGATTTGGCTTGAATTTTCAGCTCTACACAGCGCCACCAATGGTACGATACCCGTGACCGGTGGTGCGGTATGCGTTAGTCATCGAAGTAAGTTGAATTCACATCGATAATTCCTTTTTTCTCCAATAGTTACGTGAATCGTACCAGACAGTCTTATTTATCGTACTGATACGATTCACAAGACTGGGTGTGGTAGGCTACGATTTTTGTGAGCCTGGATGTTTTCGTTCAAACGCGATGTCTGTACATATTTCTAACAGTATTTTAGAATTTGTTTTACTGAAATGAATAGCGTTCACTTCTGAGGTCGCAAGTTGGAAGCCCGGGTAGAGTTGGCGAGCATGAAAAAGAAAAACTCTCTTTCACCCCTATGCTCGGTGTCAGTGTCTTCACTCTATTGAAGTTTGGTTCAATCGCCAAAATGAAGGTAGGTTTCGTCCTAGAAGGAAGAAAAAACGCTGGGACGCCTCCTCTCGCGAAAACCAGGAAACTATCTCCTACATCTAAAGATTATTGAGTGGGTGTTTACACTATTTTAGTTTACTTACTTTAATTTAGCTTTTAGAATGTTAGCAATAGACTCTTTTGGATTCCTCATCAGCTGCATTATCAT
The DNA here is from genome assembly GCA_028565715.1 of Phoronis pallida. Lineage (NCBI taxonomy): Eukaryota > Metazoa > Phoronida > Phoronidae > Phoronis > Phoronis pallida. Next base: position 12,091 of record JAOXYC010102221.1, read on the forward strand.
CTCTTTTATTCCTTCCAGAGAATCCATAATCCTCTCTATAGCGAATGGAATCGTCACCGTTATAGCATCAATAACACTCTATAAGATAAATATTCCCATGAAAATGATCTTTGGTTTTTAATTTAAATGTTTGAAATGTGTTTTGTTTACAACGGCACAAGTACTGTGACGTTGAAACAAAGGCCTTTACCATCTTTAAAAAACATATGTAACGGTTCGGTCGTTTCTCCTATATGGATTGTTATACCCCTTTTCTTCCTCAATGGGATTTTCCTCCGGGTCTGTGGGGGAGGTTTTACTTAATTTGGAATGGTACTGTTACTTACATTGTAAAAGTCCATAATGTCTCCCTTTAAGTCTTCAACAAAATATTTAAGTCTGTAGATGACCCTCTTTACTGCCCTGACCCATGGTAGTCCACCGTAGTCGCTGACTTGTTTTGAGAATTTGATAATATTTTCGACTAGTCGCTTTAGTTTTTCTGGCAAAAGTCTAATGATTTTTATAAGTGTTTCCAGGATTCCTTTGATCCCGTGCTCTGAAAAAATAATAATAGCTATAGGCTCAAAGTAGGTTACCATAATTTCTAAATCAGCTGGACACTTTTCAAAACCGTATATAACCAACCTCTTTTAAGAATAGTTGATTACAATCATCCATTGTTTCCACAATTTCCATGAAAATGCACATGAAAATAAACAGCGAATAGCAAAACCCTCCGTTAATAAATCATTTCTTTTAAGTACAAATCATGTATTAACCCACCTTTTATCAATGCCACGACTTGCTTCAATGACTCAACAGCAGATATGACTGGATCTACGACCGTATCGGCAATTCTTTCAAACACATTTGCCAAGTCAGAAATGTCGTTGATACCAAAGTCCTAACATACAAATGTCCAAGGCACATGTTAGGAATACGCCCAAAATACAAAGTTTTTAATGAAAATGAAGTTATTATTTACTTCCATAGTGATGTACTTACTTTACTTAGAGATTCTAAACTATAAAACAGAAACAAAATTATTTTTGCAGGGTTTTGATGGTAGATAATATATCATGTCCGTGTATGGACATATTAATTGAATATCTCTTTTAACGGGCAGTTTAGCTTCCTCCATTACACGAAAGTACTAATAATACAATTTGAGACTAACATTAGTTTGATATCTCCGGTCGTGACGCCAAGACAACGTACAATTCAAAGAAAAATACGTGTGTCAAAAATATGATTTACCTTGTAGTTAGGGTGCTACTTAAGTGCAAATTAACTAACCTTCAGAACGTTCAAATTATACTCTATGTTCCCTCGATAGCATATTTCAGCATTGAATATGTTAAATTCCCAGTTAAACATGCCCAGCAAACCTTTAACGTAAGCCTGGTTATGAACGTCTATATCAAAGAATCCAGACAACGGCTCTAAATAAACAAAATGATAACTGCGTTTTGTGATTGCCTGAAAGGTCAGATACAAGAGGAGCACTCTCGAAAATATGTTGGCACGCTCTTCCCTAAAGTAGCGGGTAGGCTGTGGATGTTTTTTTAAATGGGTAGAAAAGAACCCTTTTTAAAAAATGTTACTCTATTGAAGGCACCTACGTTTGACGACCACAATAATGGACAGGGCTGGAATATCGTGCCACCCATACTATTTGACATATTGCAATGTTCGTGTGACAAGCTCGACTACAATTTTCTTTGAGAGTGGTCTCCCTCGATTTATAATTGAAGATGATTGTCTTTCAATGGTCGTTATTACAGGACATTAAATGGAACTCGTTGCAAGTAATGGTGTCTACACACTATTTGCTGTCCCTATTTAAACGTAGGCCTAAATAGAACGATAACATATGTTGTCGCAACGACGTTATAAGGCATGACATGTTTCACAGTTGACCTCATAATAGACTATGTGCTGGGGGGCTCCCCGTGTGAAAATTATGTACCCTAAGTTACTCTTCATAGTTATGAACTAGTTCA
>JAOXYC010103332.1:0-14039 GCA_028565715.1 Phoronis pallida
GCAGCTCATTAGCTCATTCTAAAAAAAACTTAACACATTTCAGTGGTTTCATTAACTAAGGAACGGTTGCTAAGTAACTCATTCTCCTTAGATTTGTCACATCAATATATATTTTTTACTTTGAATATATTTTTCAATAGGAATTGTGGTGATGAGACTCATTTTCAATTATATTTTTTCTCACCATTGACTTAGCAACAGTTGCTAGGTTGTCAATTTTCCTTAGTCAATGATTGGCATTTTTTTAAAAATAGCTGCCGTCATTTAATCTTTTCAGACAAATATAGAAGCCAAAAATTGTTTAATCTTTGTAGAATACAAGATTTGTAATTAAAATAACTTGACAAACCGAAACGAAACTGGTGCCGGCCCATTGAGACTAGGAACATAATGTGTTCAGTTTCGTTAAAATCTGTCAAAGGGTTTTCAAAAGTGCGATAAGCAATTGTCGATTTCCAAACTAATTCTGCAACCAGGGGAGTTAGGGAAGACATAAAGACACAACAACGACTGGTGCCGGCCCATTGACCTAAGAAACATGCATGCCAAGTTTCAGTAAAATTCAACAAGCCGTTTTAAAAAAAGTGTAGACCATCAATTGTCGATTTCCTTACTAATTCTAGGGGGAGTTAGGGTAGTGTGACGAACCAAAGAACGACTGATGCCAGTCTATTAAGCCAATTGAACCTTAGCAACATGTATGAGTAACATCAAATTCTGTAAAGTGGTTTGCAAAAAAAGTGCAGACAAGCAATTGTGGATGGAAGGACGGACCACAATTGGACGCATAAAAATGTATCAATGCTCGACTGGGGATGTAACAATATGGTTGCCTGACCAGATTAACTAATTAATAATTAATATAATCAAACTTCACAATTGATTATTTAATATATCAATATTGAGGTTTCAACCATCTTATTTCGCATTTTTTATACTCTTATTATAGGGATCTTTGAGTAAAAAATTATCCTGATATAGCAACCTGATGCATCATTGGAATAAGCTGGTAACTCTGAATTATGGATTTTCAATGCTTTTACAGCCATTTCTATCATTGAAACTAGGTTGTTTCCCAGTTCAGTTCCAAATTTTTCTGTCTTCAATATTTATCATGTAAAATTCACTATAAATAAATGTATGCTTTTACTGGCCGAAAGTGATACATATTGGAAAGACAAAAACATTCGGAACTGATCTGGGAATTGAACCTAGGCCTCTTGATTGCCAGTCAGATACTCTACCATCTAAGCTTACCAGCTCCTACTATTTTCTATGCTTATTTTCCTAACGCTATAAGCCAGAAGAGTTATTACCCCATGAGTGGCGCTGTGGCCTTTTACTGGCTTATAGCGTTAAAATTAGCAAAGAAAATAGTAGGAGCTGGTAGGCTTAGATGGTGGAGTATCTGACTCGCAATCAGGAGGCCTAGGTTCGATTCCCAGATCAGTTCCCAATTTTTCTGTCTTCTAAATTTACTATGTTTACCTGCTCTAACGTAGACTGACAAAAACTGTACTCTTCAATGTTAAACTTCTCCTTCCCGCTCTCAAATGCTTCAAAGATGGCCGCCAATGACTTGACCTGTTTCTGAGTGATTTTATAGCTCATCCAATCGCTGAAATATTCCACACGAACAGCGCCTGGGAACAGCGTGTGAATGAACTCATGCAGCCGAGCCATATTGTGCTCTAAAGATTCGTTAGTGTCATTTGAACGGCCAACTTTGACCTCCAGAATATATCCACCGCCATATTTGTCTTTTAAGTGCTGCGTTGAGCCTATACACCTATTAAGAGGAAACATTTTGATATTATTACTAGAAACATTGTGAAGCCATTTTAATCAAGAAGCTCCATCCAGTGCTGAACCACACAAGTTATTTAAAAGAAAATAGCCGATTTAAGTTGCAGCAACTATCCACTTCAACCTTTTTGTTCAGCTAGGCTGCTCATAAGAAGCATACTGTAATGTAATTCAGACGTAATTTTGTGTGGACAGAAGGGTCAACTCTGACAAATGGGTAGGACTGTGTCAAGGGAGCATCATCAAGAACACCTCGAAAGAGTCAGATCAGGAATAACTCCCCCTGTTGAACAGAAATGACAAGGTAATCTTGGCTCCAGTTTACAATCATGGGTGAAAACATTTAGTCCGAAGCGGGTGAAAACTAAGCAGTCATTAATTTAAACTAGGTCTAGCCGGACATAACTGTCTGAACAACACAACATTTATCAATCCAAGTAATAGCACATTCCTGACATGCGCTCTTTTGTCTAGTGGAGATAGAAAACGGACCTCAAGTAACCTGGATGTTTGCCCAACATTGACCAATCACTTATTGAATTTCATATGGCCTAGAAAGAAGCACTTAATTTCTAGCAGTATAAAGTCTTTGATAAAAAAATAAATATACTTGGGCAATATTGGTATCAAAAAGCCGACATCTTCTCAACACATCTGGGTTACTTAGTTTGTTTTCCGTCTCCACTGCATAAAGCAGTATTGAAATTTATTCTAATCAAAACCACTGTTGACTAAATGCTTTCTGGTGGAACATCTTTTAAGCTTAGTTTCAGCTTCATTAGATGCCTAATCAACTTACTCCATTCTTCCATTGACCATGATTGATATACGACTACACAGGGCGTCAGCCTCCTCCATATAATGTGTTGTGAGAATAGCACCTCGCCTACTTCCTTCAAAACTACTCGTTATTGTGTCCCTACAAAAAGTAACAGAAATGTGTAATGACAGGTCATCACTAGTGTTGGGAATCGTTGAAAATATCCGGTCGATTAATCGTCCACCTTGTCCGAACGATTAATCGATTCATAAGATTATGAAGACGTCATTTAATGTATCCTAAAACTTCGATGTTCCAATTCGGAAATTCATCACTATTTGAACACCCCCCTACCTAATACATGTTTGCACAACCTAAAACAAACAATACAAGGTGCTAAAGTGGCCGTTTTTGCTTTCTTTTTATGCTTGACCTTGCGTTTAGCATTGGGGAATGGCTCGACCGCTCGGAATTTAGGCCCAATCCGACCGATTAATCGACTTTACGATTAATCGTTACAACACTAGTCATCACTAACAGATATATGCACTAAAATGACAAGTTAAAATAATTTGCTGCATATTTCATTGTAGGAAAGTCACTGATCGAATCAGGTTAAATAACAAGAAGACTCATTTAGGTAACTTGGTGAATCTGATAAAATACCGAAACAGTTGATTCACTTGACAAAACTGCAAAATCTTAAAATGTCATATAGGAAATAAGAAGGATTTCGTTAGTTGATTTTTGTCAACAGTTTAGACATTTACTCATAATCTAAATCATTTTTCCTGGTCACTAAGAGAACAGGTAACAGGGCTTTCTATATATACTAATAAATACTAACTACCGTATTATGAGCACTTCATTTCCGACAAAATATACAAACAAATGCAAGAAATAAATTGAACTTTGAATCAGTGAATTTATTTTGATTATGGAGATTAGTCAGCTCACCATAGAAATCGTTTAGATTTGGGATCCATTCCCGTGGACGGTTCATCTAGTAAAACTATTTTAGGATCTCCCAGCATGCTCATTGCATAACTCAACTGAAAGTAAAATGTAAAATTTTATTAATTTTTTATTGAAAATAAAAAAGTTTGAACTTTTCTGAAAGTTAACATGTGTTGTTCTGTGATTAAGGAACAACGTTCTTGTAGAGAAGATTTAGCAAGTAACACCTTATAACATAATAATTTCCATATTTGCCAAGACATTGCCTATGAATTATTTCGCTTTTCCAAGACAATACTCCAAGAATATGTTTGGTGACAATGTTCAACTACAATTAGGTTTAATACTTTTGGGCTCAGTTTCACAAAGATAAGATTTTTCAACTCAAGTCCAAAATTTAGACTCATGATACCCATTGCCAGTGATTCTCATAATGCCTGAGAAGTTATACAACATTTTATTTGATGGGAATTTGAAAAATCATAGAACAAGCCTTTGGCAAGTTCTGTGATTTTTCAAAATCCAAACCAATAAAATGTTGTTTTACTACCCATGATTTTGTAAATCATTTTATCACACAACTTTTTTGAATTTTTTTTTTGAAGTTCTGAGTTACTTTTCTGGCTCAAACACTGAGTGTTTAAGTTAGCATGAAATAGTTATGTGATTAATACATTTCATACACTGCTGTTTAATACACCGGGAAATGTTTGGCGTGCAATAATGACACTACACATGTCTCCTTATACTAACCTTTCTCTTGGTACCTCCCGACAGAGTTTTTGACCTTTTATTTCTATGTTCTTGGATACCTAAGTTATCCAGAAAGCTGAAAACATGGAATTATTCATTATTGAAGAGACCACCTTTTCGTGTCAGATTGTGTTTTGAAACAATTCAAATTCAAAACCCCCCAAATTGCCAATTTGATCTCCTATTGGTTATCGATTAACAAATGTTCAAATTACTGTATTGCCGCTCCAGATTAGTCTCATCTGAGTTAAGGTTTTGACTGTGTATCAAAATCAAAAAAATAATGATAACCTTTTTCGCAGAAAATTTTAACAAATTGGTACAAAAACAAATTGTAATTTACAATTGCAAGGAATAAAGGCAATAAAAATAAACTTTGAAAACAAGATTCTTTTAAATTAGCACAGAAAATACTAGCACCTCGATAGTTCAGTGGTTTTTTAAAAGAACACTTTATCATGAAATAGAAGACCTGTGTTTGATTACCGGCCGGGTTCCAAATTTTTCTGTCTTCAAAATAAATCACAATTGTGGCCAGTAAAAGCAAACATTTATTTGAATAATTAGAAATAACTTACTAATCAGCCACGAGGGCCACCTCCTCCGATGGGATGCCCCGTATGGCCGCATAACATTCAATATGCTCTTTAGGTGTGATCCTATCCCACAATGCATCATGTTGTGGACAATAACCCATCACTTTGAATGCTTCGGACATACTGGAATGGACGTCATGACCCCCTGCAGTGACCTGAAATTCAACAGTTATAAGATAAATAATAGTCCATTGTAGAAAAATAATTTGTAACAAAACTTGAATTAGTTATAGCCCGAGTTTACATAAAAGCAAATACAAAACTTTCCGTTAAGTTAATAACGAAATGTTTTGAAAACATCTTAATGATACCATATCTAACTTTGCAGGGAAATGGTAACCTGTAAATGTTTTCAGTAAATGGGTTTCTTGTTTTGCAGAGGAAGCTCATTACTATACAAAAAGTGCCTCACCAGATTCATAAACCAGAAAATTATGTCAGTTCAATTGCATGCCTACCCATTCTTTGTTAGTAACAAGAGAGAATTCTATACCATACAAAAAGCACCTATTATTTTTTGACACCCGTACCCCATACATATACCAGAGAATAATCAAGTCAATTCCATAGCATGCTCACCCGTCCTTTGTTAGGTCCAGTTTCAGCGATGATCATATTGAGTGTTGTGGTTTTACCCGCTCCATTAGGCCCTAACAGACCGAATACTTCACCCGGCATGACTGCAAATGATACGTTCTTCACAGCAACCATCATCTACGGAGAAATCAATATACCACATATAAATGTAATGTATGCATTAACTGGTCAAAAGTGATAAAGTTTAAAGCTAGAAAAATTCAGGGGGCCGACCAGGAATCAAACCCAAGTCTCCTATTGTCATGATAAGTTTTCCTAGTCATCTCTGCAAGTTTTTTTTTTTTAAAAAAAAAAAATGCAAAACCTTGGATTGGCTTGTGTGAGGTTCAATGTAGGCTACAGCAGGTTGGCTTGTGTGAGGTTCAATGTAGGCTACAGCAGAGTGGCTTATATGAGGTTCAATGTAGGCTACAGCAGGTTGGCTTATATGAGGTTCAATGTAGGCTACTGCAGGTTGGCTTATGTGAGGTTCAATGTAGGCTACAGCAGGTTGGCTTATGTGAGGTTCAATGTAGGCTACAGCAGGTTGGCTTATGTGAGGTTCAATGTAGGCTACAGCAGGTTGGCTTGTGTGAGGTTCAATGTAGGCTACAGCAGGTTGGCTCGTGTGAGGTTCAATGTAGGCTACAGCAGGTTGGCTTGTGTGAGGTTCAATGTAGGCTACAGCAGGTTGGCTTATATGAGGTTCAATGTAGGCTAGTCAGCAGGTTGGCTAATGTGAGGTTCAATGTAGGCTACAGCAGGTCTACTTTCTTGTTTACAAATCAAGTGTTTTGGCATATTTCTGGAGGAAACAGTTGAGAGACAGCGCACAAGCATTGCTACAATGATCGCTCTGGAGAGGGATGATCAGATATGTAAAATAAGTTGTTAGCTGTATTTCTGCAAAGTATTTTGGATCAAACCCAAAATCTGTCGGAATGCTACGAATCGTCGTATTTTCGAGGACTTTTGCCGGAAGGATCAAACCCATTGCATCCTTGAGTAATGATCTGAGTAAACTTACAAAGAAAATAAAGCAGAAAACATGGACTGAAACTTACCCCGTTTTCAGACTCAGCTTGTAATTCTTGATACTGAAATTGAAAATAATAAGGAACTTTGTCAAAGAATTTAAGTCAAAGTCTTTTCTGAGTATAACAAATTGTTAGTGGTAAAGTAAACATCAACAAAATGGCATTAAATAAAGATTGGGTCAACAAAACTTGAATATTGTAAGACATCAAGATGTAGTAGATATGAGTAGAAACTCGAGTCAATTACTGGAAATTAATTTGATCACTCACTGGAAATTAAATTCATTTCTAGTAATTGACTCATTAAATTTCTACTCGAAACTTCCAATGGTTAAATGCTTACCAGTCCTTTAACCCAAACCACTGCAAAAATAATTTACTTCTAGTTTGTTTGGTGCGCTTCATTCATATTTTTTAAAGCTATTGGGAAATAAAGTAACACAAGATAAGACACCTACCTTTTCAATGTTCTTTCTGTCTTCTCTTGGTGGCTTGAATTCCTTCCGTAATTTCAACACTTTCACAACAGGCTCCTATGAGGGTGTTTAATAATTAAGTTAACAAAAAGTTAAGTTATAAGAACATTTATTCGTTGATGTGTTTCTATTCAATTCTTATTTTGTATTGTACATTGTATTCTGTAATAATTTCTTTCTGCATCAATAAATTTGTAGATTTTATTCAATGTGAGAAGTAGAGTGTCTCAAAATAATGAAAATTTAATATCAAAATTGTTTGTGAAATTCACACTCTTCTTTTTCCTGAACATTCAGTTTGTTGGTTAAACATTAAAAATAAACAATACAAAAACAAATAATCAAATTTTATTATACTATTTCCTTTTGTAAACTCACGGTTGAATGTCCCTCCGTGCTGAAATTTTGTACTTTTTCTCTTTCCATGGTGACGTCTTCGTCTTCATTTTCTGGGACGTCATTATTCTCACACGCAACGTCATTGGTTTTAGGCTTACAGCCACATACTTGGAAAGCATCCCGGATATCACCGCCCGTACTGCGGATCTCCAAGTACCTCAGTAGGAAATAGTTCCATATGCAGTGGACAGGGGGCTGGAAAAATATCAGTATCATTTATGTTATTTGGATTTTTTTACATTCACATCCCATCTAAATAACGCATTACAACTTTTTGATGTCTCACATACATTTTTATCATACTGGTTACTCTTAAGGATGAAGCCATGTTACATGCTTATGAGAGGTACACTAGTTTGTCCGGGTTTTGTCAAAACTGGCAATCACCTGGGAATCTTCCTATATTTAGTGCCTTTTAACTGCTTGACTAGAACAACTCCCTTTCAAAATTGATCTTGTTGTTCTGATTTGCTCAATAATATTATCTTCAGCATGGTCAATCTCAAAAAACTTTTAGTGAGACTTGCAGTAGGAGTAGACACTAAACTACTACTGCAACAATGTTAATGAAACAATAGAAACAAAGATAAAGGTGGAACTTACAGCAATAAGAACTATGACAATGCCGGCCTCCCACTTGAAATATTCACTGATTGGTAGGTAGACTTCTGGTCCATACATTGATACATGTGTTCGATAAACCTGCAGGAAAATAATATAAATAGAGATTATTACCAGGCAAATTTCATATCGTGCTTGATATCGGTTCGAGTATCACTGCCCGTGGACTGATTTCCGGCGCGATGTGAAACTTTTCAGGTCATAATCTATTTATTATCAAGTTAAAAGTTTGACACTAAGACAGTGTTGTCTGCCATTTTTTACTTGCAATTTATGACTGTGTTAACTTCATCAGCGAGACGCACAATTTTTAATTCAAAACACAGGGCATTATATTGATAGGCCCACGGCACGTGGCCCTATCAGTGAAATTTGACTTTATTGTAAAAAATAAATTTTGAGGTATCATGGCAAAATTTCCATAGCTGTGAAATTAGTGCACCATACATTTTTCGGTGGAAGTTTTTAACCACAAACCTTGAGTATATAGTTGAGACCACCATAGGATGCGTACAGAGGGTTAGCCAATGACAGCAGTATATGTAGTGAAAATGCTACAGTTTTAGCAGTTCCTTCATAACTGTCTAGTAAACCCACGGCCATATACGGTATCAAAGCAACCTACAACAGAACGTTATTACAGGTTTAATCAAGCACATGATTTTGTACAAGTATATTATAATTAATTAGTAATATTTATACTATTTGCTTGAAAATCACCTCAAAATCTGTAAAAAACATGTTACCTACAAAACAGATTCCAACATGGCAACTCGTAAAAGAAAAAAAATCCAATGTTCGTGTAGTGAAATTCTAATTCTTAAGTCAATAGAAAATGTTGACTTTATTGTACAAGTTCGGTTCATATGCCATTCCACATTTTGTATTGACTTTAGATTGTATGTTATGCTTATGCATTTATATGCAGCCTCTAGGCTTGTCTGCTTGACAATGGTGGAAGCTCCATCAAAACATGGTGCTACTTAAAAACATTTTTTTTCTTCACGTGAAATAAACTTACCAAAAACGTGAGCGTAGGTAATATGTTGAGTGCCGACTCTGTTTGATTGAAGAAGAACGACAGGTTGTATACGAGTAACATGTTTAGGAAGCCATAGAACAGGAACAGTAGTACCAGACATAACATTGCACCCGGGTGATAGAAACCTTCAACCTGTGTGATAGACAGTTACTTTAAATCATGAGATTGTCCAAAATTGATGAACACACAATTCAATTTTCCCAATTGCAGGAGTACCAAAAAATTAAAGTTAAACATCGCTACTTATGAAATGTGAAATCATCAACTATTGAATGAGGTCAATTGCATTGGAATTGTTGTTACCAATTGCATTCTTACATTCATCTGGATGAATAACTACCTTCGCTTATTCCGGAAATTTCTATTCAGGCCGCCTATGTGACTTGATGAAATATCTTTCGGCTGAGAACATAACTGAGATCAACTGTAACGTATTAACATTTTCGAAAGAACATAAGTAGCGATGTATGCGTTTAAATTTTGTAGCTATTTTTTGGTGTACCAAATTGATGGGTGTCCAAAAACTGTTGGCATACACACGACCACAAGCCGTGGTTACTGAATTTCTGAGCTAATCTATTGTGGAAGTTTTTGTTGTTGTTGTGGTTTCATGTGTCCAAAAATAAAATTTCATGAATGATGAATTTTGTTCTTTTTCTCTGCAAGTGGAACATTTTTAAATGTTGACTTGTATTTGGGCATGGGCATATTTTAAGTAATATGTGGTTTTAATGCAGTGTTGTCACAGAAATCGTACATACAGTTGAATTAGACTTCAAGATCTGTACACACACACAGACCCACGCATTTACGCACAAGTTATACATTTGGACACAAGGAATCATAACTTTACTCTAGACTCATTGTTAAATCATTCATTATCTTTGGATATTGCGTCTTAAGTTGAAAAAAAACACTTCAAAGAGCTTTAACTCTAGGCTAGATAAAGTGATTCTTTAACTGAAGATACTTTCTCCTCATTGGTGAGGATCTGGGGTCAACATTCAAATCAACTAAACATTTTGTGTACGAGTCCTTTGATGAATATAATTAACTTGTATCTGAGTAAAAGAAATTCAAAAAAATCTGTAAGGGGTGATTTGAGAGCTCTTTATCCTAAAAAAGTCTAACCCTGTCTTAAGACAAGGTTAGATTTGGATACAAAAAGCTCCCAAAAGCCCCTTTGCTGTTTTTTTTCTTCAATTTTTTTACCAAGATGCAAGTTAGTTATGTTCATCAAAGGACTCATACACAAGATTTCTAGTTGGTTTAAATTTCGACCCCAGATTCTCACCAACGAGGAGACAGTATCTTTAAATAATAGTAACTTTTCAATATCACCCACCTGGAATGCCAGTATAATGATGACGAAGACTATCATAACACCATAGATCTGAACTGAGTCAGCAAACACTGTTGCACCCATATACATGTCATGGGACATTCCAGCTGTTCTTAACTGACTTCTAGCCTTGATCTGAAACAGAATGACCCAAGAAGTTTGTGTCCAGAATTGATGAGACTTTAATGGATATCAACACGCATGCTTTTTTCCTATGAACATTGGAGGTTTTCAAGAAATTCTTTAGGGTTTATGCTAAAACTGGCTAGGCTGCGGGTGATAAATGAGAAACAAATTAGCGTTTTCTAAGCACCCTGGGCATGGGCCGTTATTAGGGAGAATGCAGTTATCCTAAAAAACTGCTCTGTGATTTATGTAAAGTATTTAAAGAAAAGAATTGCAACACACACCTCTCGATCTGTGACCATGTCTGTTCCGAATCCTGGAGGTATGATAGAGAGAGCCATACCAGCTAACATAACAATGAAGAAAGATCCATAACTAAACCCGTACTGTACACCCACATCTGGCCAGGGGTAGGAACTAACATTGATCCTGGAAAGTAAAATAAAATACAATTATTAATGTGGAGAAAATAATAAAATTGACCAAAAATAAAGGTAAATATGTTTGCTTTGCTTGCCAAAGTGATTTCTTGAAGACAGAAGAATACGAAATCACTCCCCGGTCCAGTTCTGTATTTTTCTGTCTTTTCTAATAATGCGAAAGTCTGCTGTTTAGTTACTGGCCGAAAGTGAGAAATTTGAAGACAGCAAATTTTAGGGCCACATTTGCTCAGTTAGTAGACCACCTGTCTGGCATAATAGGAGACCTGGGTTCTATTCCTGGCAGAGCTTTCAAATTTTATCGTTTTTCAAAATTCTCACTATCGGCCAGTCACTAAGAGTACACTTTGGTTAAAATAAACTTTTGACTAAAATGCAGCCTATCAAAGAAAAGTAAGGTCTTCGTTCATGGTATCAAATTTATTAGATGATGATCTGACCACTTGTCTCAGTCTTGTGTATTACTTTCTTTGCTAGCATTTCTGGTGTTAAAGAAACACAGACCAAACATTTATGTCAATTTCAACATGAAGAAATTTATGCTGACAAGTGTCATCTTCAATTTATTCTAAAATGGTCACAATTCATCTTTTATCATCAATAACTTTAGTTTATTTAGAATCTAAAATATTCTAAACTGAATTTTCAAAGTTTTTTTGTTGTGTATGTTTTGATTAAAATCAATATTGACTCTCTATTTAATACTTACAGCAAAATATAATGCACCCACTATTGTGTAGGGAGCTCATTAAAAACACAGCCAAGCTTAACTTACTTGTTACTATCTGCGCTGAACGTTGATGTATTAGTGACGTTCACCCAGGGTACCGAAGCTCTTAGTATACTATTGGCCAGGAGGTTAAGTGCTGCTGGTAGTGAATGGATGGCGGTATCATTGTATAGAACAGTGAAGTTGGTGACATCCAACTGCGGAACAGAAGATTTATAAGACTGTTATTTAAAAAATCTCCAATAAGGTGTTATCTGTCAGAGCGCTTCAGTAATGAATTTGACAAGAAATGTTGACCCTTGATTACTTTAGGTAGCTGCTACTAGCCCTTACTTTCATTTAAATTTACTTAGAAATCACCTAATAAGTAGTTCACAGTTGTGTGTATTCTGTAGCCTAATAATGAAACAAACATTTTAAATATCTTATGTTGTATAATAAAATGCAATCCATCCAGGAAGTATGATAATTGAATTATAATCATTTACCGGTAAATATCTTAAGTTGTGTTTTATTGATCACTGACGCTGACACCAACACTGAGTGAATTACTACACAAAACACATTTCCGTTTCCATCATATTTTTGGTTTGCTAGAGAGCTCAACAACCAAATTGATAAAAGTTCAATAAAATTGCATATATTTTAAAAAGTTTGTTATAAAAAAATATGTGGGCACGACCAGGAAAAACAAAACACATAAACAATGACACAACCTACCAACTTTGGTGTCTGGGAGTTGTCAGTTTTATATTTATGAATGATGTAGCCCATATGCAGGGGAGATAACTGCAGTAGGTTTGAGGTAGAATTAAAGTCCTGTGTACGGTTGAAACCTTGTGTGTATAGACCAAACGCAAAGTTTGGATACCCTTCTTCATAGTACGGTGGCTCTGAACCAAAATCTGCAACGAAAAGGAGAAGATGTATGAATGATCTCAAAAACAAAATTACTGCAACTTGATCTAAATTAAAACGTAGTGTCTTTTGTTTGAAGGTTTCTTAAATCCACTTAAAGATGTTTAAATAACAGAAGTTCAATTGAAATGTCAGAGGAGAACTTTTGAATTTCAAAAAATCTAGGAGAAACACAGATTAGAGATGTACAAATGAATAAATAAATTTTGACAATCTACCACCTTGCCGAATGTACTGATTGCATATTTGAGTGCATAGAAAACTGTTTATTGTTGCACCATAAAAATAAAGTATATAACTTTAATTATTAGTAATTTCAAAGAAGCCAGCAACGTAGGCAAAGCTTAGAGAATGTGTCAAATTCAGATATACTTACCAACAACAGATTTAAACAGAATGGCAGGAACCGTCTTCCGAGCTGGAACGATGGCGTACTCATCAGGGTTGATTTCATGGACACGCGGTGTCTCCCAACCTTTACTGCTGGACTCAATGAACACAAACTGATAAAAACAGACTCCGAGTAACATGAGTATTATTGGGAACACAAGACGGAAAAACACAGCAGGAGGGTTCCGCAGCTGAATCAAAAGTTTGACCTTGACAAGGGCAAAGAATCTTTGTTTGGCCAGTTTGAATTTATTGTCTTGAATCATGGGAAAAGTTCTTGAAGAATCTGTCGAAGATGGCCGACACATTTCAATGTCTGTGTCGTTGTCCTTATTGCGCCTTGTCGTGGAATGGTTGTTGTCAATGGTTAGGTCATTATCGGTAGAGTTTCGCGGTTTCTTTCTCCACCCATTTCTGAGAATGGGCTTACTGGCCTCTTCAAGGTTTAAAGAGCTGTTGTTTTCTGGAATGAAAAAATTGATCAAACTGAAGGTTTAGTTGAAACAATTTTCTTAAAAACATTTTCAAAAGTATAACCATTTATTACCTGCTGAATGACTTTATTCTCATTTTTTCAATTTTTTATTAATCAATCGATTTTAATTGAAAATGCAAAGATCTTATGAAACTATGGGATATTAAAGTAGTGTACCTAGCTTGAGGAAAACCTCTTCCAATGTCGTCATGGAAACGCCATAACTGCTGACTCCCAAAGCCTGAGCTTTGGTTATGGCACCATCTGGTTCTTCCATTTCATGAAATAAGCCTGAAGTAAAGAAATCAATAAATTTAAATAGTCATATTTATTTTCTTATTGCAATCTAGTTAATGGAAAAGAAAGGGGTAAAAGCAAAGACCTTATAATTGATAAGACGGCCAACTCTCCGGATTACTGAGTGCATGCATTGATTTTTAATTCTTGTCCGTTCAATTGTATGTGTCGATTTAAAGATACTGTCTCCTTGTTGGTGAGGATCTGGGGTCAAAATTCACATCAACTTGAAAGTGTGTGTACGAGTTCTTTAATGCATATAATTAACCTGCATCATAGTCAAAAAATTCTTAAAAAA
>JAOXYC010104443.1:0-14030 GCA_028565715.1 Phoronis pallida
CTATTCTCAAAACTTTGTCAAAATAAACATACAGGTAGTGCATTTGACTGCTGTAGATGAGAGTATTATATTCAAACAAAGATCAAATTGTTATCAAGATGAAATGAGTTGTCATTGAAAAATAATGAGAGTATACTTTCATTAAATAAAAGTTACTGTCAAGTCCCAACCTATCAAAGTTTTTAAAAATAATGTTCAAATCTGGGATTTATGCTTGAAATTACTTCCGAACCAATTAAATGGTGTTGTTGCCAATTTCAGAACATTTAGTCAGCGACATTTTAGTGACAAAACGTAACAGTGATATTTTAAAGATAAAAAATCTTATCTTTTTTGATTTTTTTAATTGAAAGGTGGAAAAAAAGAAAGCAAACTTGTTTAAGAGATGCTTCCTTGACAGCAATTTGAAACCAATTCTATTTAAAACGTTCCGTTTTAGAAGCAAAACAAAATCAATATTTCATGAAATTAACAGAATGAGTTATCAAATACACCTCTGTTCAATGGTATTCCACAAATAAAAATGTTGAATAATTTTGTTCTTTGATATTTACACCTTTTTGTTTTGGGTAAAACAGACAAACATTGGCAAAGTAATTATTTACCGACGGTTTGAAGGTAGGAAAAAGTCATTGAATTTTTTTTCACCAATCTTGATTAAAATCATTAACGGTGAGCACAATCAATTTGCCTCAATTAAAACATTTAAATTCATGGAGCGTGACAGGAATGAGAATGAACAATTACTGAGCGGTACGTGAGGTTCATCATATCAGTGTGAATAATCAAATAAGACTGAGGAAAGATTTCATTAACAAGAAAAAGATAAATAAGCGAGAAGAAATCAAAGTTACACAAAAGTCTGATAGAAAGGAGTACTGGTGTCAATAAAAATGTCGTTGTCAGCAGTTTTTCAGATCCTGCTAGCTATGACTTTAGCAACAACATGCTGGTCAGTCAGCCCTGTAATCAAATTTCCCCCCGTCTCCGAGACCGTGACGACTTATGATGTAGGGGACACCACAGAATGCGCCATGATGGCGAGACCGTGACGACTTATGATGTAGGGGACACCACAGAATGCGCCATGATGACATTAAAAGATGGCGGCACTGAGTTCTACGTTATGACGAGTAACGTGACATCTCACGTTAAGTGTATTACAGTGAGGGATGGTGGAGGCGGTGTGGCAGCCAACAGCAAGATGTTCAAAAAGGTAAGATTTTACAATTTATTTGCGTTTTTATTGAGGATTACACGACAAAAGAAAATCAAAGTTATTGTCTTGGCATTCTCTACCTTCAAACATGTTTTTATATAATATAGAGTTCAAATCTAAGCACTTAATAAGTCCACAAAAGTTTTGAACTTTGGAAGCAGTCAAACAATATAACAGAATTTGTACAGGAGTTTTTTTGACAGAACTAAATAAAAAACACCATTTTTAAAACTCTCACAGCATGTGTAAAACAGTTTTATTTTTTCTCGAAAAATTAAGTGTTCAACAAAAGTTGCATTATTGCTGAGTTAACGCAAATTTTTTTTTACAAATAATTTGCATTTTGAAAATTTCTTCTATAATTGTTTATTGTTTTTAGCAGCGTCGGATCTAAAATGTGACAGTGAAGTAATTTACATTCTATGAAAAGCATTCTTAGCAAAATAGAGAGATGCATTCTTGAAGCAAAGCTTTCAAATAATATCAATATTGATTTGACTAATCTTGCAGATCACTGAATGTTCAAGCAAAAAGAATGGGGAAGCATTGACAGTCACACCTTACATAACCGCTTGGAACTATCTTGAAATCAAGCAATGCAACAACTTTCTCCCATGATGATGAATTTGAGGACAGGAACATTTGGAACAGATAGTCTGAACCTTTGAAGTACTATTTGTTTCAAAAGCAATTTTTAATGCTTTAGTCAGAATATAGGATCTTGCATGCAGTGAATTACACTGTACGCGTCCCTTTCCAAAGAGAAAGAACACTTTGATTTACATTTCTAATGATTTTACATTCAGTATAAAAGCATGGATTAAGGAGAAAAATGATAGATGTATAAAGGGTTGGATTGACTTCACTGTAGATTACAATTTTGTATCTATTCAAATATCAAACAGATTGAAAACTGTTTATTTTTTAAGAATGATACAATACACAACCACTTAATCATAAACAGTGATCATGATCCATTCAATAAATAAATACTAATAACTGCCACCTCGCTGAAATTGAGACAGTTAACAATTTCCTGAGAAGTAAGCATCAATTACAAGTCAATTATCTGGTATTTACGTTATTGATTTCGTTCATAGGTGAATTTCAAAAGCAATTATTGGCAGTTAGTTATATATGAAACCCAATAGCAAATGATCATCAGGGATGTTGATTTATAAATGCCTGGTCAAACAACGATATTAACCGATCATTTAGTTAGTTTCCACATGACGTAATATTGACTTTTAATGGGTTTCATAAAAGCGGCATAGTGGGTTTCACTGCGGGATTAAAATTGACGTCATTAAGAACAATGTCGGTTTATGAACGTGACAGCTTGATTGAAAGACATTCAGCGATCAGCCAATTGAAAACCAGTCATTTGTTAAGGCCTTCCTAGCAAGATATCTTGGAATATATAAATGATGGTATACAACATTTTATTCAGATGCAATAATCTGTAGCAATGATGGAGTGTTGAAAGTTGTTTCTAAATCTCGAAATTCAAGAAAAACACAGATTTTCATGATTAAAGTGACAAGCTGTTACAGCAAGGTGACGGTACACAATTTTCTGAAGTGATCTGGCTTTGATAGAAGGACAGTTAATCTACAATAGAAAGGATTTTCAAGTGGATTATCAATAATCATTGAATAACTACACGGAAATCCACTCAACATTTCAACCGCGACATCGCGTATGAGAAAGACAACGGAACAGTCCGGAAACAGAAAACACTGTTGGCAAAGGTTGAGAAGTTAACAATTTTTTGTAGCAGGCTTGACTTGAAAAAAATCTGAGATTTGTCTGCTAGTCAGATAAAAGTGAAATTTATCGGTGCAGAATCAAGGTTTTCTCAGTTTGCATTTTGAGAAACTGAGCATCTGGGCAGGATAACAATCTAAGCATTATAACATTTTGCTGCAGAGGATTAAGAGCATTAATTTTGTTTCGTTAGCAGGATCAAAATAGGACTTGTTAAAATTTAACTTCAACTGTCTGCTTGATATCAACACTTAAACCTGGAGAGAATCAAAAACACTCAGCTACCGTGACTGCAAAGCAATGACGTTTCTACTACAAATTTTTATGTTAACAACTTTAATATCGTTCGCTTATGCGGTACCACCTATCCCGCAATTACCACCGACGGCGCCCTCAATGGAGGTAAAGACTCAGGATATTAAGGAGGAAACAGAATGTGCATTGTGGGCCATATCGGTGAGTGCCAATGAATACTACATCAAAACTGATGGGAACGCCAGGACATGTACAGTGCTGTATTTTTCTGATGAAGGTGAACCCGCTGGTGGGAAAGGAGTTCTTTACAAAACGGTAAGACAAATTGTTATAAAATTGAAAATGAAATAAATGGTTATATATTAATATACATAATGAAATTTGTATGGACATCACAGTATATTTATAAAAATACATCAACAGGAAAGAGACTTTTAAAGCTTATTAAAATAAGCTTTCAAAAAAATGTATCTATATCATGTTAAATCACAAAATCAGAAACTGAACTTAGAAAAAGATTTCACATATTTTCAAAAAACTATTTAAAATTCATTGTTTCAAATATATTGAAAGAAATCACTTTACATGCCTTTAGTTCTCAGCTAGCCATTTCCCATGTATTGACAAAAAGATTAGATGCCATGGGTTATCTGTGATGCTTATGTTTAATCACATATAGTGTGCTCAATCACACCACAGCAAACTAAGAATGAAAATCATTTTTAAACTGAGTGTGTAAGGTAAATTCAACATTTTTGTTGAAAAATAACCCCCTATTTTATTTCATTTTTAGGCTGGACAATGTTCGAGTGGACAAATTGTTACAAAGGCATACGTGAAAAGTGGTTACAGCCTTGTTAAATCATGTAACCAATATCTTTAAAAAAAGCAAATTTTGAAAAAGACAGAAAAATCCAGGTCTCATGTTTACTGGACAGCAATTTACCAAAAAAAAATGAAGGGTCAGATTAATTTCCAACAAAGTATTCTTATTATTTGCCAATGAATGTAACTTAATATTTGCTTAAAAAGTAAATAAATTCAGTCTTTTTATGAAAAATATTCTTGATAATTATATAATATATATAACTATTGATTTATACCAATCTGTTAAATGTTTTCCTGTGAAATTATTCATCAACTTACCAATGAGTGGGATTTTGATGAAATTTACAACTCAGTTCAAGAAATTTCATATTCATTAACATCTCAGGGGATATTCTATACATTTCAACTCACCAGAGTCTGGTTTCTTGCCGACAATCTTGAGGACAAGGTCAGTCCATTTGCTAGAGGTCATCTGGTTCTGTATAAGATGACAGGACGCCACCCTCCGCAGAAACACCAGATAGTCTCCCAGAGCTGTCTCAGCACCATGGCGACCAGAATCCTCACCTAATAATATTCTAATAATAATTAATTCTGTATAAAAATGTTTGTATTAAACTTTTCACAGGCAAAAGCCGATAAATTTGGAAAGCAAGAAAATTTTGAAATTCAACTGGGAATCGAACACAGATTTACATTTTACTGACAGGTGCTCTAATTGAAAATTATTTAGTCTATTCAAATTATCGCAAAAATTTTGATGATTTCAAAAAATTGCCAAAATGAACATACCACTTCAAGGGGAAGACTTTTAACATTTGAAGTTGAAGATGAAAGCATTATTTTGTTATTTTTTTGAAAAATTAAAAGGTGGCAAAAAGGACAGCAGATTAAAATTTAACTTGTGTTGGCCCAACGCTAGTTATTTTATGACTAAAGGCATTCAGAAACGCAATATTTAACTTGTGGAGCCATAAATTTTGGGATATTCACAGTATGGAGTTCTAAATTAGTTTCATTTCAACTTATTTTTATTACTTTTACGTTCACCAATACGGCTTATGTATCTTTAAACTGAAACAATCCCATAGTTATAAACAGCTCACCGTTCACGCTATGATCAATAGGTAACTCATCAATGTCACTCGTTTCAGTCGTTTCATCTTTGGTTTTAATGGTAACATCTTGTTTCACGGCCGTTGATGTATCGTGACATGCCACATTGACTAACTTAGCTAGCTGACAATACAGGAGATCCACAACCGATTGTATGATACTGCTACTGAGCTTCTCTGCATGAAATCTAGACAAATATAAAAATTTCATTTAATTCAAAATCATCAACTTATAAATTACAGTGATGGATTTGGCATGTTTTTTGTCAATCTTTACTTTGGAGGACCTTTAAAGATACTGTCTCCTCGTTGGTCCCAATCTGGCGTCAAAATTCAAATCAACTAGAAATTGTGTGCATGAGTCCTTTGATGAACATAACTTGCATCTTAGTAAAAAGTCCAAAAAGCTGTAATGGAGCTTTTGGGAGCTTTTTGTATCCAAATCA
Organism: Phoronis pallida; assembly: GCA_028565715.1. Lineage (NCBI taxonomy): Eukaryota > Metazoa > Phoronida > Phoronidae > Phoronis > Phoronis pallida. Next base: position 5,631 of record JAOXYC010104443.1, read on the forward strand.
AACCCTTGCTTAAGCCCGGGTTTGACTTTTTTCTGATAAAAAGCTCTCAAATCACCCCTTACATCTTTTTTAATCAAATGCAAGTTAGACATGTTCATTAAAGGACGCGTACACAAAATGTCTAGTCGATTTGTATTTTGACGCCAGATCGGGACCAACGAGGAGACAGTATCTTTAAACCAGACTCTATCCACCTCTGATAACCTTCACAATCTTCTTGATTACCCTCTTTCACCGAAAGAATCTGACAACAAAAACATAATTTTTTACAACCAGTGCATTTTGGGAGAAAACACATCATGACCTTGTGAGCAAAGCTGCGATATTAGTATTTTGGTAATGATGATTTTCAATTTATCAAGTTGAAAATGTTCCAATAAGATATTAATATTGAAAACGGATTTCAGTTAAAAACACACTTTGAATTTTTTGAATAAACCCTGTTCAAAATGTTTATAATTTGTTAAGAATCAATGCAGTAGACTCACCCTGCAGTGACAGAGATGATTTGAAGCAGACGGAAAGCAGACACCATCAGAATAAGGTTGAGCTGTGATTGGCCAGAATGAGATAACATGTGATGTAACGGGGAAATGGCCAATGGCGTACCACACAACTTGGAGAGGAGCGGAAGCATGCCGCTAGAGACAGCCAATGAGATGTCAACAGGACAGTAGTTGACGCTGAGCGCGTAAACTGTGACTAATAACAGGCGCTCTTTAGTACCTGAAGATAGATTTAGAGAGGTACTACAGATCATAGCAACCACTTTCAAGGACACTTTCAGATAATCTTAATAATTAACATAAATAATAAAAGAAATTTTTAATTGATACATAGTTCTACTAACAATTTGCAACATATAATACAAATAAATAGTGAAGCCAAGATATGTTAACAGAGATTCATTAAATCCAAGCTTTTGGTTCGATACTGCTTATCGACAGCATTTGATATGACAAATTATTATAAGCTTATAGCAAAATTCCTGATAATTTTTATTTTTTAAATCTTTCCTTCGTTTTTTCATCACTCACCCTTGCCCAGCATTTCATCATTCTGTCTATCCGCCAATGACTGAATAAGCAACTCGTAGATCTTGTGTACGGAGACCTGGATTTCTTGCTGTGTCTTGGAGTATGCTGAACGTATACCATCCTTTGTGAAAAGAACAGAATTGGTTAGATTTGACAATGATCTGACAATGAGGCAATTTTATTAAAGATACTGTCTCTGCGTTGGTCCCAATCTGGCGTAAAATCGAAAGTCAACTAGAAATGTTGTGTACGAAGCCTTTGTTGAACACAACTTACTTGCTCACAAATTGGTAAAATTTACATTGTTTTGAAAAAGTGTAAACAAACCTTTGTTTACAAAAATTTAAACTTTTTATCAGAATGAGGCAGGCAATTTTTATGTATGCCTTTTTACTGTCTTAACAATAATCAATCTTGTTTACAAACAAACCAAATAATCAATAATTAACACACTTTCCTGAAAATGGATAGATTTAAAAATTCAGTGGTTTAAGTTTCAATTAAAGGCCAGTTAATTGCATAAAATCACTCCATTTGGACGAGTTCAGCATGTATGCCCCCTTTAACTTCAGTTTGTACTCCAAAGTTACATCAAATTACATTGAAAAACAAGCCAGTCACCGGGCAAACATTGCTCTAAACAAGTGATACTGAGTGGTAAGAACTCCAAGTCGAGTAGAGTTTGAAAAATCAGGCCTTTTATAAATTACTACAGTTTTGTAATTATATAAAACATTCTAATTCATTCAGACTCTGAACAAATTTCCTGCTCTTTAAGCATTATATAATATAATACAATTAGTCAAGAAAGCAAACAAGTGTCAATCAGTTTTGATGAAAACGAGGTTCCCTTGCAGAAATCACCATACCTGATAATGTACCATACTAGTGTCTCCACCTTGTGGATCTGAGTCTGAACTATACATTACACCTAGACCGAAACATCCAGCTAAGAAGTGCATATGCACCGAGTTGAGAAGTGTTGTAGATGATTGACTGATGTCGGCATCCACCTTCTCCTTGTTTGTGGATAACATTTCCAGGACCTGGTTCAGAGCTTCAAGACGTGACTGGAAGGGAAAACTCAAATTTAATTGAGATTGAAAAATTAATTAGGTCTGTTAAAAAGAAATAGAGCTTATTTTAGCTGTTGAGAATTTTTAGCATTAGAGCTTATTTTAGCTGTTGAGAATTTTTAGCATTTTAAGGATTTTTCAAAATAAATTAATAAAATATCCCAACCATTGATATTTGCAAAATCAAGTACACATTCAAGGTTTTGATAAAAACATCATTGGAAAAAGAACCAAGATCTGTGGAAAAACCATAATAGCCAACATGAAAATCACCTCAGCCCGTCTCTGTTGTTCTGCCATTGCCATGGCGACAACCCTGGGGTCAGTGTGCATGCCCTGTTCCTCATTATCCGCCCTTGGTATCATTTCATCACAGACGAAATGTACAACATTGGTTGCTAGGTGTTTATGTACCGCACGATGGTGGGAGGAGTGAGCGGACACTGTGTCAGGGAGATGGACCGAGTGTTCCCGCCGCCAGCGTAGTCGACGTAATGTCTCCTTGACAGCTTGCAGAGAAGCAATCTGGCGCACTGCAAACAAGAAAATTGGAATTTACAATAAAGGATATTTAGTAAACTAGGATTCGGAATGAATATTTTGTTCACAAATGGGATGTGGCCAAGATAACATGGCTAATTTGATATCCTATCATATATCAGCCCAAGAAAACTGATATCAGCCCGAGAAAATTGATATCAGATAAAGCCTGATGGCTTATTTCAAACTTGATGCAAGAGTAACTAAGTCATAATCTATTTCTCACCAACCTATGTCAATTTTAAAGTTTGGCACTGAGACATCATTTTTACATGAACATTTCTACTAAATTTATTTAACATGCACATCGCTCATCCATATCTTTTGATATCGTGCAGGGTCAACTTTGAGGTATTCTGTGTAAAATGCATGGGCTGCGTTATAAATTACACCCCTTTGCATGAAATGGACTTTTCAATGAAATCTGTTTTAGATCTTTAAGTACATTGAGTACAAACCATGTGATCTTGATAATTCTTCAACTGCACTATAATCATCGTGAAGTCTGTCATGGGCCTGTAAAACAAAAACAATATTCAAATTATAAAAAAATATTCGAATTAATTATTTTATCGTAATGCATACCTCTTAAAAGATATTTGAAATTGAAAAGTAACTCTATTTCTTATTAAAATCTTAGTAAATAAATGAGAAATGTTATAATATATACGCAAATTGTATACCAGCCATATTGGAAATTGCATTATGAGTGAGGTGGTTTTCTATGCAGAATAATTACTTCAAGTCATTGCAACATGTAGGTGAAAATACAATTTAACCTGTATTTTTTAATCGCAAAATCTGTAAATAAACACATTTCTCTTCATGCACTCTTATAAGAATCGAACCCAAATAAATGTATGCTTTTACTGGCCGAAAGTGATAAATATTGAAAAGACAGAAAAATTCTGTCTTTTCAATAAGCGTGAATCGAACAGTTTTCCATAAGAAAAGTTTTTCACACTCTTATTTCAAACAATGAATTGTTGTCAATGATGTCAGAAAAATTGATAAAAATAAAACACACAGCGTTTTGATACAGAAATCCATGGTATTTACAATATATACAAAAACAACACTTACGTTTCACAGATCTATCCTATCTGCATCCTCAAAGTGAAATGAAGAAAAATGGGTGGGGTTGATTTACAATAAATGCGTGATAGCTAGAAAGCAAGGGTACAATGATTGGACAATTACCACAACTGAATGTTATACGATGAAAGGGCTTTGTTAAGAGGGGCGCTAAGTGAATGAAAAGAAAAGATGACCCTTCACACAACATTCTGTGTCACTAACCGAATGCCTGTGTCTGATCAGGCTATCCTCTTCCGATCCGTCCGAGTCCATTCTACGCAGTGCCATCTGTGGCTGACTAATGTACCTCTGGGCGACCACAGAGAACCACTCACTATGACGATTTTCTGATTGCTCATCTTGTAAATTGGAGAATTCCAGATCATCCTCTCCTAAGGAAAAATTAGGAATGTTCAATCCGCAATTTGATGGCTGTCTCAACTTACTTTAACGATACTGTCTCCTCGTTGGCGAGGATCTGAGGTCAAAATACAAATCAACTAGAAATTTTGTGTGTGAGTCCTTTGATGAATATAATTAACCTGCATCATAGTAAAAAAATTCAAAAAAATCAGTAAAGGGGTAAATTTGAGATCTTTTTATCCAAAAAACCTTGTCTCCTGACAAGGTTTTCGAAATTTATACTTTTTTATGATAAAAAGCTCAAATTTACCCCTTTACAGATTTTTTTTTGAATTTTGTTACTAAGATGCAGGTTAATTATATTCATCAAAGGGCTCGTACACACAATTTCTAGTTGATTTGAATTTTGATTCCAGATCCTCACCAACGAGGAGACAGTATCTTTAAAATAGCAAAATTTGAGGTTTGGTAAAATCCTACTCACATGTCTTTAAAACCAAATGTTTAATTCTGAGTGAAGAACACATTATTTTAGAAAATGAATTTTTTAGAATGTTGAGAACTGTGTGTCAAATACAAGTTTCTAAAAATCTTGGATTTCATGTATTCATCATGAAAATAAAAATAACCTACACTTTACAGATAGATGCAGTTTCCAATAAGAAAATTTACACAATTAAAAAATATATCCAGTAACAAAGCACTTCTCAAAAGACTTATGAAATGCCTGACACCTATCCGAATAAGTGCTCACTTACCTTGCAATGCTGGCCTGACACCTATGAGGAGAAAAGCACACCTGGTGATGACGGATTTACACAGGTATTCATATGATGGTTGATGATGTTCACCTGTATTACCTGGTGATCCTGTAACAGAATAAATGCATTAATGATTCCGAGGTAAATATATTAATAAGTACCATTAATCATACATTGGACTTCATTGAAAACATGGAAAGTCTATCATTTATGATCATTTTACATCAGAGTTTTCATTTTCATAAATCCAAAATAGCAGGATGCTGTTGTCTGACAAACCTTCAAATGATTGACAACATGCCATGCATTTTAGGGGTGGTATCAAAATAAATGTCAATGTACAAAGATTTGACAGTGCAGATAGTATTATGCATTTATCACAAAACTACCCTGGCTTCTATTCGAAATAATTCCAAATTCATGGAAAGTAATAAACCTTTTAATGGATTCGGTTTCCAAAGGTGTTATTACTTACCATTCATTGTAAAAACCACTTTATATTCTGAGAATTCTTTTAAATCACGGTTGGCGCATTTTTTCACTGAAACTAACGCATGCAACCCCCTTGAATCTTCGGCCAAAGGTGGCTTATTTGGGAGGCAAACTGGAATCTAATTTACTAATAGCTTGCTGATGACTATCAGGGGATTAGACAAATGTCCTGATGTTTTAAAAATCAACACATTCAAAGCAATAGTCAATATACAAATTTTTCTAATCTTTCAATGGTAGGCCTACTTGAGTCATGAGTTTTAGAAAACTGTGCATATTCATAATTCTAATCAACAATAGCATGTCTGAGCAATTTGAATTCAAACATTACTTGTCACATCGGCTGGATGCCATCTTGTGAACAGGTCGTCAATGGAGTCTTGATGTCTCTCAAGAAATCCGCCATCTTCTATGAGGGTCTCATGAGAGGCGTCATCATGGACACCACCAGAGGGAGCCACTGCTTTAGCACACAACAATTTGCAACGTACTTTGTAAACAGCTTTGTATACTTCAATGAGACCATGGGAAGGTGAGCAACTGTAAACAAAATGTTTTACAAATTTATTTAAAATCATTAAACATTACCTTAGAAAACTGTTCTATTCAAAAATAGATTCATTGAAGTATCATAAAGAATCCATTGTAATAAAACTGCCGATTGTCAGAGAGTTCAAGTCATGAAATAAATACATTAAAATGTCCACTCTGGAGCCGACATAAAAAATATTAAAATGTCAAGTAAAACTCCTATTTTGTACAGGTATACGACTTGATGAAGAATATATTTTGAAAGGTAGGGATTTAATTTGTTTTTCTATATTGTAAACATGCAGATAAGACATTGAAAAAAGTGAAATCTGGTTTGGTCAGATCATTTTACACATGACAAGCATCAAATACTTCATCAGAATTAATACTCTCTGCTACTCGAAAGCTAATAGTCTCTCCCACACCCCATCTCAAACGATGGTCTGTCCAATCTCCGCGATAATCGAGTCTTGCTGATTACGTTACTCCACTTAAACACAATCTCCTACTTAGGGTAAAAATACTGGAAGACCCCTTGTGATTGATACAGTCCCTCGGCCGGAGTGGAAGGGGCTGGAGTTCAGTCTAGAAGGCTAACTGAGTTAGAAAATAAACCAGCACAGCAGTATATAATGCAATTACCATATTCGCCCCATTAAAATTTCGTTTAATGGGGGGGCGCTAACTTGGAACATGATTTTTACGGGGCCTGAAGGAAAATAAAGGTACGATGATGATCAATTAAGTCGCAAAGGGGGAGGTAGTTTTTCCAGCAAAGTCTGAAAAAGGCTTGGGGGGCGCTTATAGGGGCAGGGGCACTTAATGGGGCAAATACGGTAAGCATTTTGAAGATTTTCAAATAGATTCTAATTATTTAGATTTCATGTTTTAGATAGATACATACTTGATTCTATCACAGGCAACTGAGAGTAATCTACACTGCTTAAGAACACAAGCTAGTAGAAACCGCGACACTGAATCCAGTAACGGCTCATCTGTTACATCGCTCGTCTCCCAATCTAAAAATCAAAATCAAATTTGAATTTCTTAATACAAACAGTCCTGACCAATGATTTATAATGAATTTGTTCTCTGGATTTAAATGGATTAGGTTGTATATTCAAAAAAGCTTTCTATTTTTGTTTAAGATGCATAAGCCTCATTCATGACCATAAAGTCATCAAAACAAATTGCAGTGAAACTTGCTCAAATAACCATGAATTTAGAATTACACACCATGCACCATAATTTCTGGCTCTACAAATTTATTTGAAGCATACCTCAATGACATCTTGAGCCTTGAATAACTACAGATGCCGGATACCAAGTTGTAAATATTAATCTGTTAAAAGTCCTCGGTGCCACTTTTAAATTTTTCAAAAATATGTATGTCGTTTTCATAATTAAAGTACAATAAGTATGTAATGCAATTTGTTCTTATGACTTATTTAGGCATGAATAAGGCTAAATCGAGTACTTGACCAACCTTTATTTAAAGCATGTTGTTGCATACTGGCCCAGACAGATGCAGCTGGTTCGGTAGTTATACCCTGGGCAAGCTCAAGTAGGAGGCTAGTATCTGAAGAGGGCGAGATGTCCAGCTCCGTATTGTTCTCACCGATCGCCATGGCAGTACCCACAATGTCACTGATGGCTTTGTCTGGCGAAAAATGGATGATGATAAATTTTAACTTTGCAATTAAACAAAATGGAATTTCAAAACATGCACCACTGGACTTTTAGTCTCTGAGTCTGGTGTCATGAAACTCTGACATTATGCTAGTAAAAAATTAATTAAATATGATTGTTGCATGATGTTATGAACGTATTGTGTTGACCTCAATATTTATGCTAAACATTGTTTAAAGTTTTTAAAGAAACCAGACCCTGAAAATAATATTGATACATAAAAAGATAGTAACAAATTTGAAAATAGTAAAGGGTAAATTTTGTCCAGAAACTTTGATTTTTCCGAATGTTAAAACTTCTGTTTTTGAAATCAAATACTATAAGTACAGATAAACTTTTGTGAAATCAATTTACCTAGTTTGTCAGCTGACAACTCCATCCCATTGCTGAATATATGAGAGTTTAACCATCCACTACAGTCCTTCTCTTCAATTGATGTACAGCTGCCAATCATCATTCCTTCCAGACAACGGCCTATGAGAAGGCTGCATGCACGCTCCATGTCAACAAGCCACACCCACAACTTGGCTGGGAGGGGCAAAGGAAGAGCTGTTGCATCTATTGTTTCTGGGGTTCCTAAGATAAAATTAATGTGGTTGTTAAATTAAGGAACATCTAATAATTTAAATCACAGACATCTTCAACAACTTTGATTTAATTTAAAATATGTGTATAGTTCAGTATCTGATCAACATCAAAAGCATTTGGTTGCCAGTGATTTTCAAAAAAAAATACAGATATGCTTACTTAAGAGTTTCATTAATTGGTGTAGATTATGAGTCATCCAGGAGTGTAGATATGTAGCTTTATGAATCTGTGCAGCTGGAACTTACC
>JAOXYC010105554.1:0-14008 GCA_028565715.1 Phoronis pallida
CCCTTGCGAGAAGGGCGCAACGTCGTGTCTTAGAACGTAAGTCAAGTTCCAGTAATAGATTTAAAATTATCTCATAAATAAGAAGACTTACGTTCAACATATAACCAAGCAGCAGTCTGAACTTTATTGCACTGACACAAGAATCGGCCACCATCATTGACGTTGAGTTTATTAATCTTCAATGTATGTATCAACTTTGACGACTCGAAGTGATATTTATCACCGTGGAAGATCTCTAACTTGTTCTTAAACCATCGCACTGCTGGTGGAATCTTTGTTTTACAGAATTCCGCCTCAAATTCGGCAGTACGGTCCTCTTCTCTACAGCGCACGTCCTCCAGTTCTCTGACAAACTTTTCAGGTTCCTAAACAAGAAAAGCAATCCATGTAATGCTTTCAAGTGTGCCTTGGTTTAATTGTACTTTCTATTGCAGTGCATATGTGATCATATGCAACTACTGGTTTTTTGCTTAAAGGTGTACATCGCTACTTACGAATGTGAAATTATCAACTATTGAATGAGGTCAATTACGTTGGAATTTTTGTGACACATTGCATCCTAACATTCACCTGAACGAATAACTAGCTCCGCTTCTACCGGAAATCTCTATCGCCGTATTTCAATAATTCATAATTCGACATTCGTAGGTAATGTTATTCCTTTTTAAGATAAAAAGATATTGAGATGATATAATGACAATATGAATTACCGCCTTTTTCTTCTCCCTGTGTTGAAGTGTTGGCCAGTCAGGGATGATATCAGCTAACGAAGCTTTCCTTGACCCCTGATCTTTAGAGTCTCGACGTCCTTTGTCTTGACTTGTCTTTCTTTTAGCTTCCTGTAATATTAATTCAATTTATAAATTACTTGCAGATGCAGAACAATTGTGCAAACATTGTCTGAGAAAAGGATATTTGAAAGACCTTCATTTACAGGTCTTTTTGACGAGTTAGTGGGGTCATAAAATGTACAAGGACATTTTTGTAAAATCATACTTTCAATCCAAAAAAAAAAACATTACGTAGAAGGAAATGAAGATTAAAAGATACCTTTTGGAACATGTTTGTGGCAGAAGAATTTATTTGTCGGACAGTATTTCAAAAGGTATCGTTTAATCTTCAATATCAGCACAAAATAGAAGACGTTCAAGAACAAACGGCGGGCAATTTCCTCATTATGCTTTTCACCCGGAGAAGGACAAGTTCCGAAAGCTTGTGATATTTTAATATATTTATAACCGACCGGTACAAGGTGTTTTAATAGTTTTATCATTAGAAGGATTGATACCTCAATACTTCTCAACAATTCTTACACTTTGTAAAGATATATAAATACATCATAAAAATATGTAGTACAAATATTTGCATGTGTGTAAGTGCAGTGAAAATAAAAAAATAAAAATAAAAAACAATAAATCAATAAAACGTGTGACATTGAAATGAAAACAAATAAATGAGTGAATGTGAAATTTCAAAATTTGTGATGAAAATTAAGCAAAAATGCAAGTTGCTTTGTGAATAATAGGCATTCATTTTTGAATTCAAGGATTCTTATTGAAACCGTACCAATTTAACTTAATTCTCATCACATAATATTAATAAAAATCACACAATTTCAAAGCCAATTAAGAGAACCATTTAATGATAACAAAATTAATATTGAAGAAGAACCACGCCCATGCAAAAACACCAAGTCTTACCGTTAACCATCAATCACAGGAGGTTAAGATCCATTAGGTAAATAAATATACTAATAAAATCTTATGGTAAGTATCTACGTACACATCACCCTTGATGTTACAATAAAGTTACGTGATTATTATTCATTAAATCAAAATCAATTTCAAACTAAGTTTTAAGGATAGATAACGCGTCTGTGCTTAAAGGGAACTTAAAAGAGCCTCCCCTGTTAAAGATACTGTCTCTGCATTGCTCCAAATCCGGCGTCAAAAAAAATCAACTAGAAATTTTGTGTACGTGTCCTTTGTTGAACATAACTTACTTGCATCAGTCAAACTAGAGCAACGCTAAAGGGATGCGCCCACGTGGGTATGCAACTCGACATATACCAAGATAGAGCTTAAAAACTATAGGGAATTGTAGTGATTTTGACGGTCTGAAAATTGACTGGTGCCTGCTCATCTATACAAGGAACATGTGTGCTAAGTTTCATCAAAATCGGTCAAGTAGTTTCAAAGAAAAATGGTGGGAGCCAATTACAGCGATTTGGATCTCATTTTGACAACAGGGGGAGCTGGAGTGATCGTGACTGTCCGAAAATTGATTTTTTTTCTCAGATGCAGGTAAGTTGTTCAACAAAAGGATTTGTACACATTTCTAGTTGATTTGTGATTTGACGCCAGATTGGAACCAACGCAGAGACAGTATCTTTAAGGTTTCATAAAGAAAAAAACAAGTTCTACAGTGAGCCCTTTTTAGGAAATAAATTTTTGTGATTCAGATCTAAAATTAACAACCAAATCTAGGCCAGTTACTGCCACAATTTTTTCAAATTCCTCACATTTTTGTTATGCTCTGCAGAATGCTTTTCCAAAATATTCCTCAATGGCAAACATACGAATTAGCTTCACTCTAGCGAAAGGAGACGCGAATGCGCGTCCGCTTTCGAAAAGTGAGGACAAATAGTGGCGCCCTCTAGATTGTGTCATTGAAAGGAAAGGGAAGTTTTTCAGCGTTTTATTTGGCATCGAATTCTGTGAAATCCACGGGCCTCAATGAAAGCCAACTACCACTGTGGTGCCAATGGGTGTATATGCCAACACCGGGAAGTTTAAGAACTTGGCGAAGTATCCGTGGATGAAAGGAATATCATTCCACAAGTTGCCTACCAACTTTCAAAAGTGATCGTGCATTCGCTAGAGTGAAGCTAATTCGGATGTTTGCTATTAGGTTATAACTTTGAAACTTCCAAAGTCTGAAACATACTCAACACATTGCCCAGAATGTTTTCATATTCTGTGAAATAATGGGAATAGGGAGTATTGATGAAGGCTCTATGGTTATCTATCCTCAAAGAATGAAAGATTTAAGTTCCTAATGACAACAAAACGAATTAATCAATTATTAAACATTTTAGTCAGAATTATTAAAATCAATTAGTCTATATGATTAACTTCTCTTCTAGTTTAGTAAATGTGATTAAGATTAAAGTCAAACAAAAATCTTTAATAGATAAGTAAGTAAAATAATTTAAATTAGAACTACAAAACTATGGTTAATGTCTGAGAAAGTAGTTAAATAATGTTTTTATTTCAGTGAGTTACACTCAGTTAAGTATTAAAAATAGAAAAATAAATAATAGTATTAAAAACTGAGTTTTGCTTGAAATAATTACATAAAACATTTGAGTACTCTGCACTGTTTAAAGTAATTGCATCATATACATTGTCAACCACATTTGAATATATGTGATGCATAACAGCTATAAGGTCATGTTTCAAGTTCCTATGACAACAACAGAATAAAAGAATTACCTTTTAAACCTGCAGGATTGTTCTTAAACACAAAAATTGACATTTACTTGTGTTTTATTTTCTAAATACCAATGTGACATCATAACCAATTTTTTAAGAGGACTCTGAAGTCAAAGGGCACTTTCTTGCTAAAGAGCGATCCTGCAACTTAATCTAACAATCCTAGCCTAGTTATAAGTTATTTCATTGCTATAAATCTAACAACTTGGAAGAGTGCTTACCGGACCTTCCGAGTCAGAATCACCGTCGACTCTGCGAAGACTCAGTAAAGTTTGTTCGATAATTGAAGTACGACGACTTCCAGATGGGGTACGTTCAGGGGTGCCTACAGATTCTTAACGGGAGAAACGGTACAATGTGTTATAGGTTAGCACAATCATTTGCTGCGGAGGGAATGAAACCTTCATAATGATTTTGCAGCATTAAAAGGGGTTAGCAGACCCTTTCAAATGCTCATTCAAGGTGTGTGATTCATAATACGTACCATTATCATCTAGCAAATCAATGCTGTGAGACGCTCAGGCACCTGATCTGGTTTACTTTGACAAACAGTGGAACTACAGGTTTCATTTCCTCCGTAATAAATTAGTTGAAAGAGTGGTTCCCATGACAACAAACAACATTTATGGGGAAAGTTGGCAAACATAAGTCACTTTTTCCTGAAATACTGAATTTTGTCAACTCATTGTTTCAGGGTTATTTATCAATCACAAGTGCCATAAAATGAGTCCAAATTTAATTCAACACCAGTTGAGATGAAATTCATCAGTTAGTGAGTTGTCATGGGAACAACTGTTGGCATGGTAACAATGGCAGCAAACCACTCGTGGAGGAGCAAGGCAGACACAAGTGAAATGATACAGAGGCTCTTTCATTCTGTCAAGTTACTCGCATCAAAAGACAGAAACATCTTTAATATAAAATTTGTTAAACACAAATCCATCATTGCTGTGAATGTCATTGAAAAACGTCTCATGTCTGCTGAGTAACTTGACTGATATCGCCCTCTGTAGTGTGCAATAAACACCACATTACCTCCTCGGCCTTAGCCTTCTCTTCTTTCTCGACTAAAAAACATCATGAATTGTCAATGTTTACACAGAACAATCACAGATTCTTCAACAAATTTATACAACATTTAAATGAAAAATGAGAAATGGTAAAATTAGAATATTAAATACTCTGAGATATTCCAGTTCATACATAAATAAAACCAGAGGTTGAAAAAATGTCTAAATCAAGTTTTGAATGAAAGATGAACAATGATGAAAAAAATGTGTTTATGAAACTTTGCACTACTTTGTGTGGCATATGAATACCTGGCTTGAGGTTACCCCAGTCAACATCCTCATCATCTGCCTTGTTTTTATCATAATCCCTGCAATCAAAGAATACACAAAATCAAGATAAAAAGCGGTTTAAAAGACGTATATCCAACGGTTTCGCATCAATGATGTAATTTACCCTTATGCTCTTCACTCTTGTTTGTACTTGTCATTGCCCAGTGATCAAGCCTTGTGGCGAAACCGTTTGGGTTTTTATCAAAGAATATATTGTTTTATACCGGATTTATGTCTTTTTAACCACTTTTTATCTACAATACTACGTTTCCGGTAACGGCTTTTATAATTTTAAACATTATCAAGAAGTGAACAGGTCTAGTAAACATTCTAGTTTTCTTTAAATTAATTCAATAAATACAATGTGTTTTTGTTGATAAATATGTTGAATGTAAACTGCAGGAATTATATTTAATTCATTTAAAGTAGTACATCGCTACTTACAAATGTGAAATTATCATTTATTGAATGAGGCCAATTGCATAGGAATTGTTGTTACAAATTGCATCCTTACATTCATCTGAACGAATAAATACCTTCGCTTCTGCCGGAAATTAGGCTATACAGGTGGACTATGTGACTTGATGAAATATCTTGAGGGTGACGAGATAACTGAGATCAACTGTAACCTTTAACTTTGTGTTTTCGATAACAAATGAAGGTAGTAACACGAATTGGCAATGAAAAAATGATCAAACTGTGTAAAAGAAACGGATGAAAATGTTGTATTTCAATAATTGATAATTCTACATCCGTAAGTAGCGATGTATGAATTTAATTAGAAAATCTAACAAATCTTACTTATGTTTCAGGAGGTTCCTGAAGTCCAACGCTGCATCCTTAGGATCTAGAAATAATCAGGAATAATACATCACATTTCTATCTTTACAATTTTAATTCAATGTGAGTTTTAAAAATGTTAACGCCGTTTTATTGAAGTTTATCAGAATAACCATATGTTAAAATCCTGGTGGTGATAAAATATAATGATTACTAACCGGGACATTATACTTATTTACAGGTCCATCCATTTTTATATATTTTTATACTGATTTCATACTGTTACAACTAGTATGTCCTATATCAGGAGATGGGATTAATGTCAACAATCGTTCAGAACACAAAAGGAATTTTGTACAAGTCTAATAAGTTGGTCCCTCGTTTATTGGAATTATTCAGTCAATGTGTTTCCAATGACTGAATAATGGAAGTTATACGAGGGACCAACTTATTAGACATGTACCAGGAATTTTACATCAAAATAGTCAACCTTTGACAAATACTGAGAACTTTGCTTGGTCTGTGATAGTTCCTGTCTTTCCCTCCAGGGCGATCCCATACTTCCCCTCATCAGGGTAACGAGACTTGGTGATACAACATGTCACTTTCTTTGCGGCTTCATTGACATTAATCTTGCATCGTCCTTCGTTCTTCAGTTCTCGTTTACCCTTGAAGATCCTGACTTTAGGCATGTAATCTCCCACAATACCAAAGTCAAACTCGATGTCACCCCCTGCAATATTCAAAGTTATGCAATGATAAGTTTTCTGCCAACAATTCGTGAAGTTTATAACTAATTAATTTCATAATTGTTTTTAATTTTCAGAAGAACATTGTTTGTAATATTGGTTGGGAAGAAGTTGAAGGCTGCTAAGTTATTATTATTATTCTATTCAAACAAATTAATTAAATGTGAAAATGTAATTGGCAACATTATTTAAATCAAAAATACAAAATTAAACCTGATTTTAGACATACCTTCAGCAACAACCAGAGTGTCTGGTTTAGCCGTCAGTTGTGGTCCACCAACCTCTGGCTCTGCTTCTTTCTTGGCTGGTTCTTTTGGTTCTTTAGGTTTCCTCTTGGGACCCTCAGTTTCATAAATGGACTCATCCACTACTGGTTTGTCTACAATAACATTACAAATATGAGGGGTTACCAAGTCAATATGTGTGAGCTCTTCATGATTGGAGGTAGTAAGTGATGGACACTCCACCATGATGAACTTGAAGTTATAGTAACTTATCAATGAGGATATTTTGCAAACTAATTTCTTGAATTTTCTTGAATTTGAGGTAAAGGAAGATATAGACAGTTACAGAGGGTATTACATAACATCAAATGCAGGTGATAAGCCAGGTAGACAATAAAGCTGCAATGATTCGGTGAAAGCTGCACAATGAGCGTGGTGAAAGCGCCAGGAAGCAAGTGTGTGTGGATTACACATGGATGAGAAAAGACAATCATTCTCGGCAGAATGCAGGCATTTTATAGAAAATTATTAAAACTTAGCATTTATTTTACGTGATTTTATTCTCCATTTTATGGAAAAAACATTGACACAATAGAAAAAATTGTGTCCTACTGGATACCGGCATGCTATCCAAATAACAAATGTTCTTCTTGTTGTTCAAAAATCTAATAATAAATAATTATCTAAAATTTAAAAAATTATATCTTTTTTATATATTAAATAAAATAAAAATAAGTAAATCAACTTGCTGATTTCTAAATGAAAATAATAACTTGTAATAAAAGATAAGTAGGTACCTGAAGTAGAACAAAAAATATTTCAATAACCTATTATTAAAAAAAAATCACAAATTCTCAAAACTTAATTATCCTCCGAGGTTTGTTCAGAAGAGATCAAAATTTTTGAGTTGAGTTGTCATCTGACGCTTGACAATTTTTCAGCTGAATTACTTTTCAAAATGGCGGAGGGAACCAAACTGTTTCCATATTGGAATTCTGATCTTTTGAAACCATACATGAGATATAAAAACTTGATGCGAATTTCTCTTATCAACACTGCATAAAAAAGCAAAACTTAAGAGGAATTTGATTTAATCTTGGGCTTAGAAGGCAAATAAATAAAAAATTCTTTTCCACTACCATCTTTTACTGCATAATTAAGAAAGTAGGAAGTAAGTTGGGTTCATGAAGCAATGATTGCTTCTCTCTCCTGAACAGGCCTCTAAAATCATAAAATATCACTCTACAGGAAAAATATCACTCTTAATAATGAAATAAAATGATAACAAATAATAATAATATAAGGTAAAACTTGAGGTTGGATGGGGGTGTTAATCGAGTCATTGCAGGCGGGGGGGTTACCTTCAGTCTTGACTGGGTGATGGTTGGTAGTGGGGGGAGGGCTAAAGATCTCTTCTGGGACGTCCTCTTCTGAATCTCCGTCATAGTAGGTTTGGATTGTGGGAAGGTCTTGGGGTAGAGAAAGAAAACACACGCTTTCAGATTAAATACAGGATAGAGAAAGAGACTTGCACTAGATAGTCCTAGATGGAAACAGTATAAATTGAACATTTTGTTTTGACAAATGAGTTTAGCTCCAAAGCGGATGCTCTTGACAGTATTAGCAGTATTTACATGTAGCTATTAAACATTGTTTTATCAAGCCTGCCAGAGAATCCCTCTAACAAATTTTGAATCCGTCTCACGAACCACTCATAATTGGTTGTTCCCTCTCACGAACCACCAAAGCTCTGCACTGTACTGAAGCCCTTTGTTGTCTTTGGTGGTTCGTGGGAGAGAATTTCTTAGCGTGAGAGGGAATAATTGTTTGTGGCACTGAATATTGTGTTAGTGCGAGACCTTTGGTGGTTCGTGAGAGGGAAAAACCAATTATGGGCGGTTCGTGAGAGGGATTCTCTGGCAGGCTTGTTTATGTGTAAATCTAATGAAGCTAGCTGTATAGTTAACATGCACAACAATTTAGGAACAGAGAAACTGAGTGAATAGTGACGAAAATGACTTAATGTTTTAGTGAGTTCTTTCTATAAATCCAATGGCATTGGTTTAAAATTGACGAGGTATGTCATTGTCTAAACATGACGTTAACAACAAGCATAATGCTAACTCAAGTGTACATAGGCACTAGACGCATAATCAAAAGCCAATGGTAAAGACAAGCACTCATTCAGGGCAAGACTTATTTAGTCATCTGTGAGGCTGCTCATTCATCTGAGAATCAGGTCTGGCAGACAGCAAGAAAGTCTCTTATATTGCTCACTTGTCCCCAAATATTAAGGAACTAACAGAAAGTCTAGTTCTGGGCAATTATCCATAAGCATTTTTAGCTTGCATAATACGTTTTTCAGGGGTTGCTGTGATTATCAGACAGTTTTCACAACTTGAATGAGTGCAGGGTTTCTTGACTCGCACTTGAACATTGATCAGCACACATTTAACAGAAGTCTGCAACACACTGACGAGAAACAAGGAACATGCAGAGGAGAGTGCGCTAGACTATACAAGCACACACATGGCATTACATTAATACTGCACTATGTTTTGTCAGCGTAGTGTTACATACACATGCGAGCACGCCGTAATGCGGTCATTAGTGTTTCTTCATTCTGCACGTCAACTAACACGCCATTCAAAAAGACTGTGGAAAACAGAAATAAATAATAAATCATATTGAACTTAAAAAATCATGAAGTTGATAAGAAAATAGTTTTTCAATTTTGGATTAAATCAGAGACGTATCAATTGTAAGATCTTTGATTAATGACTGACTTCAATATATCATGCACATCAGTTTCGACATTTAAAAACCAGTTAATGCTTTAGTTGAAGGTTGACATCAAAATACAAAATGTTTGGTGCTCAGTAGTGGTACATGCCTCGAAAGAATGTGTATTTGGTGTACTTTTAATGAACAATCTTAAACATTAATTGGTCGGCATATTCTCACTAGTATTAAAGATAAATCATGTGAATTAAAAATACGGTGTCAGCCTCCTGAATATTAGTGACACACAAAAAGCAATTCATATGACATTTTTCGATTTGAGTCTGCTTTAAGTCATTTTCAATCAACTTGCAAATTAATATACTTTAAGTTGAGACATTTTTGGCAATTCAATCATTTTATTTCTTTCCTCTACATCTCTCCTTATAAAGGAGACAGTAATCAAACAAGACATGGTCTGTGCTCAAAACATGCACATGTCATCATTTTTTTTCTGATACCGAAAGTGTATGCATTTTGAATGGGGCTAGTTGACCAAAAGGCGGCGCAGTGTATTATGTGGTAAACCGGCATAGCGCATGCGTCAGTAAAGCCATTGTTTACAAAGGAGCAGCCTGGTCGTGCGTAAGATCAGCCGCTAGGAACCAGGTCATACCACATAATACAATAGCGCCATCTGATGAGTTCTTAGTTTGCTAACTAGCCCCATTAGCAATGGTCATCAGCACATTGGTTTCAGATATGAAACGAAAATATTCATATGCCATGACCAACGTAAAGATTCAATTGAAAACAAAATGGAATAAGTCAAAATATTTGCACCTATAAACGTGTGGTTTGTTTGACTATGAGTGAGAGCTACAACTACAGGGCATGTAGTAACGCTGTATGTGACGCTCACCTTCTTCGTTGATTGTTGAAGGAAGACGATGTTTCAGAGAAGATGGTGTTTTTTCGGGTGTCTTTTCCCCGTTCATGTGTACAGGTCCATTAACAGTCTTAGAGTGGTTAGCTAGCAGAAAAACACACACAAACAATATCATCTCAATCATGCTCAAAGCCATAAAATATTCTAATTGACTTAAATAGCGAAACCTGATTATATAGTAAAACTGTAATCAAAAGTCTACCACTTATCTACCGAACTCGCTCAAAATTAGGCACGTGCATTTTGTAGATGATTGGACCGTTGTTTTTTAACAAGGTTGTGTGCACAGAATTGATTTTTAGTATGCCAGTTGCCCTCTTATTTTATAATTAATGCTTTAAAATGTTCAATAAAAAATAAGTCTGATTGTCTATCGGGTCAGTATTTATAGAGATGGGCTGCAGACATTCTGTAAAAGCAACCTTCAGCAAAAAAACATTCTTAAAACTTTAATAATTAACTGATGTTCAAAACATTTTAAATGGTTTTTCATTTGTGTATCTATAATACAGACTTGTGTTAAAACAAAATACTGCATTATACGGTAGATACACAAATAAAACGACATTAAACTAAATTGGCGTTTATGAAACTTAGCTGTAACACTAAATCAAAAACTGTTCAAATAACAAAAGTATTAATGCTCTAGCAATGAGATCATTCTAACAGAAAATTAGCGATATGATATGGCTTTGTATTGTTTAAAAACCAAATGCACTTCACAAATATCACCAATATAAGGATGAATTTTAGAATCAGCGCGTAAGTAAGCAAAGACAATGTTTATCTGTACAGGTACAGACCTCCTCAGTTCTCTTGTGCTCATATGTTATTGTGATGAACTTTGTCTTGAAAATGGGTTTGTGAATAAACTGAAACATCGATTTAAACTATAAACAAATGTCTTTCTTTACTTACGCGCTGATTCTAAAATTCATCCACATATTTTAACCAAAAACAAATGTGATCAATCACCAATATAACTGGAGAAATCATAAAGAATCAACACTGTTATACCAACCACGTCTGACGTGAGATTTGATAAAAAATGCCCCAGTGTCATCAAGATTATTTCATATGTGTTCCCCAATATTTGTGTACAGGAGTCAAGATATTGGAACACAGTATAATATCATGTCAATATTGAATTATTGTCGAATGCTTCACATTACAAAGTACACCACTCTGGAGTTGATTACTACTTGACAGTTTTGGAAGAGAAATTCAAATATGACCTAGTGTGGTCTAGTTTTAATTTACTTAGTGCACTGAGTTATAATCTATAGAAAATTTTGTTTACAGTATGATGTTGATAACTTTAACTTTAAGTACATTTTTTAAATCAGTATTAAGTCGAACAGTCTTTTTTATTTTTGCAAAATCTTTTTACAATGATTGTCATTTGTATATCCCCCATATCTTAAAGATTTTTTAAAATAAATGTTTCATAACAAGACTCCCTTAAAGAACCTACCATTAATTCAATATGTAGTGTTAAATTTCAAAATAGTCCATCCCATGCAAAATGAAATCCAAAGAGCCAGGTAAATTCATCATTCAAAAAAGACAGAAAATAAAAGTTCCAATTGAAAAAAGCAATGCTGGTTAAAAAGGTCAGTTGTTATTGAAATGAGAGAAAAGGTCAAAATGTTTAGTAGAAATAAAATCTGATTAAAAGAACATCAAACTAGAATTCCTTTCAACAAAGAACAAACCAAGGGCATGTATTATACCGGACAGCTAACACATCTTGAACCAAAATGTGTTATACTATACCCCAGAATACCACATGCACATTTTGACCACTTACATGGTCCATTCTGTCACACAACCAGCTTTCAGCATTAAAACAGTTGGTCCAATATTCAGATTTAACGTTATATCAAATCTTGATGAATGCTACATCACATATGAGGAAAAATGTTAGCCCTTGCGATATCACTTTAAATTGATACAGTATGTAGTAATTGGTATATATCGGCATTAAGTTTTCTTGTAAACATGTTCTGTTGAAGACGATTGTCCACTTATGTAGTAATTCACTTTAAATTGATATAGCATGTAACAACTCGCATAAAATCTCATTCTTTAAGACAAAAAAGAAGTTGTGTGACAGAATGGCTCCCCTGTAAGCCATGGAAGTATGGTATACACTTGTGAACACTGATTTACAAGTAGCTGAACCAAGAACATTGCACGACAGAGAGCATATAACAGATTGTTGTGTCAATAGTTGTGATGTTGACACTCTATGCTTACCTTCTTCTTTCTTAGCATCTTTCTTAGCATCTTTCTTTGGCTCATCTTTCTTTGGCTCATCTTTCTTTGGCTCATCTTTCTTTGGCTCATCTTTCTTGGTTGGCTTCAAACCAAACCTGGTTGAACGATATATAGTTTAAGATAAATTGTGCCGCATATATCATTTCTAAATTTACTGTTATCTCTTGAGCTACAGTGCATGATAATGTTACTCCCCACGATTGGTGTTTAATCACTTTGAGAACCTGATATGGAATTTTGTTTTTCAGCTCAGGCTATGACTAAGTAGATTACGGCAGTCATTACGCCACCTTACTTTATTCAATTTTGAGGATTCACTTCACATGATGGGTACATCAATAAGCTGTCCACATAAGGCAAATAAATTTTCCAACGATTAAAAACTTATTAGCAAACGATATTCTTGTCACTTCATCAAATTCCTTGAGAAAAGTTATCAATTTCATTCATTGAATCATGTTCAACCTTACTGATGACATCTTGCATCAAAAGTGATGCAAAAATTGAACACAAAATGAAAACAAAGTCAATAAATGGGAGGTGTAAAAATATCAAACTTGTTCATTTTAGGGTCCACAGGTTCCTCTTTCTTCTCATCCTTGGTTGGTTCTTTCTTCTTCTCTCCAGGTTTAGCCTTATCCTCAGGCATCTTGGGTTCCGCTTGTTTCGGTGCCGCCTGCTTGGGTTCCACCTTCTCCTCGACCATCTCTGGTTCTGACGCTGCTTGTGGTGCCTTCTTAACTTGGATCTGCTCCTCTTCTTTAGGCTTCTTCTTCAGTCCTGGTACCTCTGTAATTAACATGGACAAAGAATATATTTTGTTGTATTGGCTGTTCCCCCATGCCAAAATATGGGTCTGTTACAACAATTTTCACGTATTTCCAGATTGAGAAAAGTTGATTTTATTAACATGACTGTGAAAACAGCCTGGGTGACATATCAAACTCATAATAATTATGTTGGTTCTTATACGAGGGTTTTTGTAAACGCACTTTACAATCACAATAAGCCCGTTTCACAATTGTTGACACTATTGCCAAGTTCAATTCTCTGTTGAGTATACAAATGAATCTACAATCAAGTGATTGCCACTGACAGGGTTTGATCCATGGAATGTATATCACTAATCACAAATTCATGCTACATCTTACCTTTGACTGTGATATCAGCTGAACACATCACTTCACCAAAGTCATTGGCCGCCTCCACTGAATATTTACCACTGTCTTCAGGGAACAGTTCAGCCATGTTCAGTCTGCAAGCAAATGGAAATCAATCAGTGTTTTAGACCGGCAGCCCAGAGCATTTTGGTAGTTGAACGAGGTACCAACATCTGACCATTGGATCACTTAAGGTGCAACTTGCTTACTGCGGATTGGGATTTCTGGCGGTGCCTAGCTGCTGATTTTGGCCCTGGGGGGCCGAAAAAGAGGGGTAAAAAATACGCTAGATCATACATTCGAGGTACCAC
>JAOXYC010106665.1:0-14003 GCA_028565715.1 Phoronis pallida
TCATTAATCATATCAACTAAATGATTAAATTGTTTTTTCTTAATAAAGAAAAGTTTATACTTACTCTCATTACTAAAATAAGATAAAAGACTTTCAGCATTATAGAAATCTAAATTAGATATATAATTAATTGTTTTTTGACTATAACCATTTATTGCACACATATTTTTAATCTTCTCAAGTATATTTACTTTCCATACATTTGTACTAATAATATTAGTATCATCAGAAAGATCACTTTTTTGTATAAAGTTAATTAAACTATTTATAGTGTCTGACATATTCTGTAATGCAGATATAATAATAAAATCGCTATGATCATAAACATCAAAACATTCAAATTTTAGTACTATAGAGTCATTACTCTCAAAATCATTTGATACAGTAAAACTTACTTTTACTACACGAGAGTATATTGACGTAACTCCTATAATACTATTGCTTATATCATCATTAGTTACATTATTATTATGAAGACTAAAACCAATACTATTTTTTACATATAATGAAAAACTAATCTCTACATTGTCACTAATAGTAAATAACTCAATATTATCTCCTAGTATACTTATTTTATCATTACTTAACATATGTGAAGTAACAATACATGGTCCTTTAAAAACATAATCTATAATTAAAGAATTATTGTACAATATGTTATATTTTAAAACAACCTCTCTTAATCTATGTATTATTTCTCCTGCATCTTCAATAACTGAAGATGATGAGCTAAATTCATGTGCAAAACATGATGCTTTAAATGCATATATCGCACTTCCAGGAGTCATAGCAATTATAGTTCTACGTAAACTATTTCCTATTGAATACCCCATACTCTTTGGCAAATTAGATATTTGATATTCAAAAAATACTCTATCATTATTTTTTTTATCCGATAGACGTACTATCTTTATAATATTTTTATTATTCATTATTAAATTAAATATAATTTTTATACACTTCTAAGTTTTCTTGGTCTAGTACCATTATGTGCTAATCTTAAAGTATCAATAATACATGAAACTTTGCCTCCAAGAGACTCAACCAACATCCTTAATGCTGTTTCTCTACCAGCACCAAATCCATTTACATGTATTACACAATCCTGAATAGTCCATTTTTCAATTGCTTGATATATAGCTTTTGCAACTAAAATTGCAGAAAAGGGAGTACTTTTTTTACTATTTTTCATCCCTTGAGTTCCAGCACTTTTCCATACTAATATATTACCCTGTAAGTCAGTTACATCAACACGTATATTATTAGGTAATGCTTTAACTTTCAAAATAATTCGACCAGTAAAACTTTTTTTATCTTTGCTGAATACTTTTTTCTTTTTATTCTTTTTAATACTTTCCATTTTTTTATAAACTGTTTAATTATAAAATTTTAAACATTAATTTCTTCGATGTTTTTGAGTTTGTTTTACTACGCTGGCCTCTAGCAGGAAGTCCATTCTTAAGACGACCACCTCTATAAGATTTCATATTAACTAACTTCTTAACATTGTCATATATAGCTTTTTTAAGCTCTTCTCCATATTTATATTTCTCAGATATATAACTATTTAAGACACCTATATGATCATTATCTAAATCTTTAACTCTTAAAAATGGATTCATTTTTAAATTTTTACAAATATTTAAAGAAGAACTCCTACCTATACCATAAATAGCAGTTAAAGCTATAAATAATTGCTTATTATGATTTAAATTATAACCAACTACTCTTGATGTCATTGACATTATCTATTTTTTATATATATTTTAAATCATTATTCCTAGAACTTTTGTTATATTTTCATTAACTTCTTGAGAAGTTTTATTATCAACATTTATAACAAAAGTATTAATTAATGAATTTTCTTTATTAGTTTCTTCCATTATTCTATTATCAATTAATTTACTACAAACATCATAAGCATTTATTCTATTATTTAAAATATCATTATTATCATCATCTCTCTTATATATATCATCGCTTAAACAATATAAACACTTTCCATTTTTAACATCAATATTATTTTGTACTCTATCACATACTCTACATATTACTCTATGAGAAGCTCTATATAAAACATTCTCATTGTTAATATCTAATAATATAAAATATTTATTAACACCAGTATGATGTTTAAATATATAATTTAACTGACTTATAGATCTTGGATATCCATCAAATACAATATTAATATCTTTATATTTTTTAGCTTCATTTAAAATATATTCATCAAACTCATTAAAATTAATTATCTCACCTAAACTAATTTTTAATAACTCATCAGACATATTTTTATTATATAACATTTTCTTTAAAAATTTACTTGCAGGTATATGATAGTATCCAAATTCATACTTTAAATAACTAGAAACTGTCCCTTTTCCAGAACAAGGTTTTCCCATAATATATATGTATTTCATATAATATTTTTTTTGTCTATTTTTACTTTACAGCTATACTACCTAATAACTTAGTATCAAAACTATAACTATGATACATATATGTAGCAATAAAGAATTTGAATATATGAATAAATGAATTAATCACAATGATAAAATCTATACTTGAAATATTTGATATTCTTACATCCAATTTACTAAAAAGTACAGGCAATTTAAGTAAAAAAACAGTCATAAAAAATGATATAATTGAACATACTATAATTGCTATTTCAATTACTTTTTCAGCACTTTTCCCAAATGGAATGTTTAATATATATATTAAATTAGATCTCATATTTAATAAAATCTTATCTACATTACTAAAATATACAGCATTATAAATATAGTTATAAAGTAATATTAGTAAATAGTACCACATATTAGATAAAAAAGAGGATAAATCAAGATAAGGAAATATATAAGAACTTTGACCATATACTGTTATGTTTTTATTATTAGAAAGCCACTCTTTTAAAACATTATATATACCTAAAGTTTGACTAGCTAACACATTTGCAAGAATATTAGAATTAATAGGTTTATATTCAATACTTGATAATGCATGATCTTTACTATAACTAACATATGCACGACCGATTACAACTTTACTTTTAATATCAACTTTAAGATTTTCAAAAATAATACATACTGATACTAATAATACTAAATAAAAAAACATTGTCTTACCAGAAAATATAAATTTAATTATATCTAATAAAGAATATGCTCTTGAAACTCTATTTAATGCCTGCATTCCAATAATTAAAGTAACACCTTGGCCTATACCATTTAACACTAACTGTCTATTAATCCAGAATGTTAAATATGTTAGAGTAATATTAATTAAACAAAAATACATAAAAAAATAAGACTTATATGAAGGAATAATATACGACTCAATATATTTAATACTAATATTAGACTGTACAATACTTAAAAAAGTAGCAATAATTAGCTTCATTTGTTCATATAATAATCTACTTTCTTTTTTATCCTTTAATTTTTCTAATCTACTAGATAACATTGTAAGCATATTAGAAATAATACTAGAGGATATATATACACGAGTACTTTGACTTAAAATACTTAGTATTCCTAAAGAAAGTGAAAAATCTCTATTAGATAAACCAAGCTCTCTAATATTAATAATTCCTGGATAAACAATGTTATAAATTAATGTATATATAAAAATAAATATAATAGTATAGATAACCTTTTTAATTGTACTATCTAAACCTTTAATTCCTAATATTCTTTTCATTATTCAAAATTATTAAATTAATGTTTTTAAAATTTAATAAAGATTTTGTACATTTGTGTGCATAGATTACTAAACCATCTAAATCTTTATTGTCAGATACATTATAAGTATTTAATAAATGAACTTTTAAATTATTTTTAAAATGCTTAGATAGAATATCTAAATTTAATTCTTTAACTTTATATTTCTCAGATAAATTTATAGCATTACTCAAACTTAAAATATTAACTTTTGTCTTTTTACGATAAAAACCACGTTTTTTTATACGAAGATGCAATGGAAACTGACCTCCTTCAGTTGCAGGAGATCTATCTCTATTTCCTGAACGCACTTTCTGACCATCACTACCTCTACCAGATTTATTTCCTTTATATTTACCTCTACCAAGTCTATTTTTTTTTACATAAAAAGAAATCTTGGGAATATTTAATGTAATCTCTCTCTTATACAGCATCATATTTACAATATTTTATCTTGTTTTTCTTCATAAGTATTATTTGTTAAAGATTTTCTAATATTATGAATTTCATGTACCTTATTCATATATTTTAAAGCACTAAATAAACATAAAATAGCATTTCCTCTATTTCTTGAAGATAATAATTTACAGCTAACATTATGAATTCCAGCAGCTATAAATATTTCTGCTAAATAGTATGGACAACTAAGAACATGTCTTTTTTTAGAAACAATTATCATACGAGTAGCACCTTTTTTATAATTTATATTTAATATCTTTGTTACATTTATCATATTGTTTCTAGCTTTTTCAAGTGATTTGTCAATTGAATCAGGCATTGTACGTGCTTTACCTGACCCAATACCAACCATACCATTTCTATTACCAACAACAGACAAACAATAATATGACATATTTTTTCCACCTTTAACTGTTTTCATTACACGTTTATTCATTAATACACGATTATAAAGAGATTTAAGTTGATTGTCTCTATCTCTCCTTTCTTTCATTCTATTAATAATCATACGAACAGCAGGGTTTTGACTATTCTTTGAAGTATTTTGATTTAAATTGTTACCCATATATCCTCCTCTCCTATTATCATATCTCTTCTTATTATAAGGAGTATTATTAGTCCTTTGGTTACTATAAGTTTTTTTACTACCATCTACTTGTTTATTAGTATTACTACCAGTATTCTTCACAAACTTATTATTGCCACTATATCTTTTTTGATTATTATTCATATCTTATTTTTAATCTTTAATTAATTCATTTAATGTATTAATGAACTTAGAAACATTTCCACTAAAACTATAATAAAAAGTATCATATATTAAATCACTATATTTAATACTGCTATTAAATTCTTTAATACTTTTAGCAAATTTATTAGCTATATCATTTATTTTATCCATCTTTTTACCTGGAAGCTTAATAGTACTTACATAAGCTACAACATTACCAACTTTATCTAACATAGAAGAATAAAAATGTTTACAAGTTCTTCTTACAATAACTCTAAACTTATTATTATTAAATTTAATCATTTTTCTAGAGATAGAGTATTTCATTCTTTTACTTCTACGTATTCTTCTCAATCGTATAATATCTTTCATCATATTATTAATTTTTCTTCTTAATTATTTTAGGTTTAAATTCTATATGTTTATATCTTATACCAAAACCTTTATAAACATTAACAGGCTTAAGTTTAAATATTCTTGCTGCTTCAGTTCCAATATGCTCTTTATGATGTGATGATAAATGAATAACTGTACCATTATTTTCAATACTAATATTAACATCATTATATATTAAACTAGATTTAACATAAGAGCTTCCAAACTGAAAAGAAAAACATTTTAATTCATCATTAAAACTTACTCTGTAACCACTACCAAAAATTAAAAGAGTTATTTTAAATGGATTTAATAATCCTAAAATAGCAGACTTTATAATAGACGTATAAGTTCCATGTATCTGCTTATATGCATGTTTTTTAAAGTTTTGTACTAACTCTCCAGCATACATAATATATACTCTGTTATTATCAATTTTATAATAATAATTACGTTTATTTAATGGTGTTAAAATATTTTCATTTTTATCTTTAAATAATCTTAAAGATAAATTATCATTAAAAATTTCATAACCTATAGATTTTTCTAATTTATCTATATCTAAAACAGGTGTTTTAGTATATTTACTTATATCTAATTTCATTATTAATATTTTTTCTTATAATTTTTTATAGGTAAACGCATATTAACTCTCCACCTATCTTATTTTTTATACATTCTTTCATACACATTATTCCTTTATTAGTGCTAATTAGAGCATCACAAAAAGAGAATAAGTATTTATATATATAATTATGTTTAATATAAACTCTACATCCAGGCTTTGATATTATCTTTACATTAATTAACATTGGCTTAAAATCAATAACATTAATTTGAAATATAATTTTTTTAAAAGATCCATCAGAAATAACTTGTATATTTTTTATAACACTTACTTCTTCAAACTTTTTTAAAATATTTAAACAATATTTAGAATATCTACAATTAACATTATACTGTTTATTATGTATTGCTACCTTCATATTAGATATTAAAGAAGCAACTAAAGAATTAAAACTCATTTTTACAAATTTTATTAACAATCTTTACTCAAACCATTTATAAATCCCATGTTTGCAAACATACGAAGCTGATAACCACATAATCCAAAATAATTATATGAAACAAGTCCACGAGACCTACCTGTTAATACACAACGTTTACGATATCTAATATAAGAACTATTAATATTTAATCTATCTAACTTTAAAGCCTCTTGAAATACATTTATAGACTTATCAAATCTTGATTTTTTAATATTTAATTTTATTTCTTGTCTTATTGATCTATATTTCTCAATCATATATTTTTTTCTTAAATTACTTTGTACAATACTCTTTTTAACCATTATAATTCAATCAATATTTCATAAATTTAAACATAAAAACTAACTAAAATATCATAATACTATAAATCTTTCCTTATAGGAAGATCAAAATTTCTTAATAATTCATATATATATTCTTTATTATCACTTCTATCAATAATAATTGATACATTAAAACTAAAATTAGTAACTCCTAAATAAGAAACAATTTCTTTCATAATATGTGCATCATTTATACCTATATTAACTGTATTTTTTGATATAGAATTAAACGAAACTCCATAAAATCCTCTTAAATTTGAAAGATAAGCATGACAAAATCTTTCCATAAATTCATACATATATTTTCTAGTTAAGTTTACCTTAGCTCCAGTTATTACACCTTTATATATTTTAAACTGAGATATAGATCTCTTAGCTTTTGTATAAATAGGTTTAATACCTGTAACTAAATAAAGAGAGTTATAAATTTTATATATTATTTCATTAATATTACCTATATTCTTAAGATTAGAAACTGATGCAGCTATAACAATCTTACTTAATTTTGGAACATTATGAATATTTTTTATATTAAATTTTTTAATTAAATGATTAATAATATAATTTTCATATCTTTCTTGAAAATATGGTTTATATGTTTTACTAACATTTTCTATATCAACATCATCTTCTTTAGAAAATATATTTTTTACTCCTATATTTTTATCTACATCTACTTTTTTATCTATACTCATAACTTATAATTTATTTATTTTTTATTTTAGTTTTATGACCAAGTCTTAAATTATTAATAACTTTATTATTAGTTTTTTTATATATAAAATACTTTTTACCCATATCATTTTTAAAAGAACTAACTTTACTAGCCACTTTATTTTCAGAATCATAATGCATTAAATTAGAAATATGAACTTTGAGATATACAATTTTATCATTACCTCTAATATTTCTAACTACATAATAATTATCTAAAAGTACTCTATTATTATTAAATATACGTATTACTTTAGATATTTTATTTTTTGCATCTCCAGAAATCACTTTCACAACATCTCCAACACGAATTCTAGACTTAGTCTTAATTTTCTGTAATAAAGAAGAAGCTTTAACTTTATATAAACGAACTAACTTTAACATAACCTTATTATTTTATTTTTTTTATACAATTAATATATTTTATCTATACCAGTAGTAGCACTAGGAAATACATTTTTCACTTCGTACATTGTTGAGCCAAATACTCTATTTCCTTTAATAGTTTTCTTATTTAAATCATCAATTAAAACAACTGCATTATCATTAAATTTAAAAATTAATGCGCCTCTTCTAAACGCAGACCTAGTACGTATAATAATTGCTTTAAATATTTCACCTTTTTTAATAACAGATCTATCATATTTACGTCGTACACTAACTAATATAACATCACCTATTTTTGCAATACTTTTATTATTATATAATCCTATACATTTAGCAGCTTTAGCTCCAGAATTATCACTAACTTTAATCATAGTACCTTTCTGTATACTCATCATGAAACTTATATATTTACTTTAAATAATCTAAAGGACTTCATTTTAGAAATAGGTCTACATGAAATAATTTCTACTTTATCTCCAATACTACAAGTAGATTTTTCATCATGAACTAAAAAATATTTCTTCCTTAAGATAATTTTACCATATTTAGGATATTTGTAATTACTTATAACTACTACTCTTATAGTCTTAGTTCCACTAATTTTAACAACTTTCCCAGAAAACATCTTGTATTGTTTTTTAACACTCACATTACTATTATTCATAAGATATTTAAGATTTTATTTATATTATTATAATTTCATAGACATAATTGTCTTTACAACAGTAGAAACCATCATTTTCTTACGATGTCTATATTTATTATAGAGTTTCTTAGATATTAATCCATTAGTAAGACATTTTTGGATATTATTGCACATATTTAATTTATCTTTAATAATAGATATATCTTTCATAAGTAACTCAAATTCAGACTGATCTA
Source organism: Phoronis pallida (assembly GCA_028565715.1). NCBI lineage: Eukaryota > Metazoa > Phoronida > Phoronidae > Phoronis > Phoronis pallida. The sequence goes on from JAOXYC010106665.1 coordinate 8,642, forward strand.
AATTTAAAGATTTAATATCCATATTCTTTAATTCATTTTCACGATCAGTAACTAATTCAATTAATTTTTTAATAGTTAAATTTTTTACATTCATTTTAATTATTCTCTTTTTTCTTTAAAGCAATCTTAATAGGAAACTTAGAATTCAATATTCTTACAAGGTTTTCTGATTCAGAATGAATATTACATTTAAACTCAAATAAAACTTTATTTGTACGAGCATAATAATACCATTTTTCAACTGTACCTTTTCCTCTACCTCTTCTTACATCAAAAGGTTTTGTAGTATATGACCTGTTTGGAAAACATCTAATAGAAACTTTAGTATTACGTTTAAAGTAATTATTAATAGTTTTACGAACCATTTCTATATGATTGCTAAATATTTTTCCATTATTTAATGCAACTATACCATAATCATAATTTATTACATTAACTCTTCTAAGTTCTACACCACTTTTAACTCTTCTTCTATGTTTTTTAAATCTTTTAATTGATGGGACAAAAGGAATGTTCATTATTATTTATTTTATTTCTTTTTATTATAATCCATATATTATTCAATTTCAGGAATACGATTAACAAAAACCTTAATACCTACTGTACCAGATTTTCCAAAATATGTATATCTAAAAAATTCAACATTATTTTTCCATGTATTTCTTGATATAGTTCCTCTTATAACATTATATTTTCTCGACATACCATATCCATTTACACGTCCTTTAATTTGTATGATACATCCAAGAGCTCCATTCATAATACATGATTCTGCTATAGAAACAAGCTTCCTCTGACTAATTCTTTGTCTCATTTCTGTAGCTAAATATTTTGCAATATACTCACTATATATCATTGGAGTATTAGAAAATTGAACATATATATTAATATAATTAATATTTAATATAGGTTTATAATGTTTTAAATATCTTAAAATATCTTTCTTAATATAAACTGCATCAATATGACGAGATCTTTTTGCACATATAGTATGTATATTTAATAATAAAATATTTTTATTTGTTTTTTGTTCATTTTGTTGTAATATCTCAATAGAAAACTTAATTATATAATACTGCTCATTACTAAACTTTAAAAGAGTATGACGTATTTTTAAATCTATCTCAAGATACTTTTTATAAATAAACTTGTTAGATGAAAACCATGAACTATTTTCATTGGATTTCATACATAAATTATTTAAAAATGAATAAGCCATAATATTATACTTTTATATCTTTATTATCTATGTTATTAGATGTGATGTTTTTATCATCACTATTTTCACTAGAAACATCATCATTATTAAGCGCAATAATAATATTTAAATTACACATATGCTTAATACTACGAAAACCTCTTCCTTTTGCGTGAAATCTTAATCCATAAAATTTCTTCTTTTTCTGAATTATTATCCTTTTAAGATATAATTGATTAATCTTATCACTTGATAAACCCCTTACAATTACAATATTATCTAAAATACTTTTTAAGTTACGAGCTAAAATCATACCAAACCTCTTATTAAGAACTTTAAGATATGAAATTGCCATATTTAAAGACATTCCATTAATTATACGAGTACTAAGTAATAATTTCTTTGTACTAGATGGTAAAATACATGTATTATATCTATATGTATTTATAAGCTTTTCTTTTGTCATATATAATTATTTTATTTTTTTCTTTTTCTTACACCTTTTTTGTTTTTCAAATCATCTTTTTTATTAGTATGTTTTGCATATATTCTAGTATAAGCAAATTCACCTAATTTCTTTCCTATCATAATATCTGTAACTAAAACTTTAATAAACTTTTTACCATTATGGATATCAAAAGTTAAACCAACAAATGATGGTAATATTGTTGATCTTCTAGAATAAGTCTTAATACTTATTTTTGTAATATCACAGCTTTGACGTAATTTTCTTATTTTATCTACAAGTGAAGCTTGTACATAAGGCCCTTTATATAATGATCTATTCATAATATTTTATTTTCTTTTACGAGATAATATAAATTTATTTTTCTTACTTATCTTTCCAGCAGTTTTATATCCTTTTGTAGGAACACATGTATATGAAACAGGATGCCTTTTTGTACCAGTTTTTCCTTCACCACCTCCATGAGGATGGTCTACAGGATTCATTGCAACTCCTCGTACAGTAGGACGTATACCAAGATGTCTACTTTGACCAGCTTTATATAATACTCTATTTTTATTTTGAATATTTGAAACTTGTCCTATTGTTGCATAACATGTTTTATGTATTTTTATTGTAAATCCTGAAGATAATTTAACAATAACATAATCACCAATATGATCTACAATACTTGCAAAAGTACCAGCAGATCTTGCATATTTTCCACCAAAATTTTTCTTAATTTCAACATTATGTACTAAACATCCTTGAGGAATATTAGATAACATTGTTGAACAACCATTAGATATAGGTACAGAATTATCACTAGCACGCACAATATCACCAACCTTCATATTTGTTGTTGTAAGTATATATTCATGTTTTCCATCTTCATATTTTACTAAAGATATAAAAGAACTTCTATAAGGATCATATTCTATAGTTTGAATAGAACCATCAATATCTTTAATTCTTCTTGCAAAAGATATTTGTCTATATAATTTTTTTGTTCCACTAGAAATATGTCGAACAGTAATTTTTCCACTATTATTACGACCATGAGACCTTCTAATATATTTAGTTAAAGGTTTAAATGGTTTATCTGTTGTAATTGTCGAATCTCTAAAAATTTTATAATTTTTAATTGTTTCTTTAATATTTCTTCTTAATTTCATCACTAACTATTATTTAAATATTTCTTTTATTTTATTTATCTATTATAAAGATAAAACTTCATCTATAAATTTATCTTTAGATTCAGTACTGTCAAATGTTAATGTAAAGACTTTTTGTCTAATATCTTTACGTAACAAACTAATAGTCCTATATCTCTTATTTTGTTTAAGATCATAACTTGCAATATTTTTAACATATTTATCTACACGTGAATTTACTTTAATAGGAATAATATCTGTATATAATTTTAATATTCTAATAATTTTACACTTATTTAATTTAGGATCAGTTGAAATTACATTAACTTTATTACCTAAATTCACTAATTTAGCAGAATTATAAACTTTAATAATAGATGATAAAAATCTTATTTTAATACTCATTACTTAATCTTTTATTTTTATTTTAGATAATAATTTTGATAATATACTATTTAAAGAATTTCTTTCAAATAGAACATTTTTTTTCTGTAATAAGCTATATAAATTAACACTATCTTGATGTAAAAGTTTAATTTTAGGTAGATTACCAAAACCATTCATAAGATCACTATGATAAACAATTGTTAAACTATCCCAGCAATTAATACTATGTAAAAACTTAACAACCTCTGAAGTTTTATTAAATTTCTCACTATTAAATGACTCACAAACAAATAACTTATGATTTCTAATTTTATCACAAATAACAGCAAGAGTTGCTTGCCTTCTTTCTTTAATATTAAGATTTAAATATGATTTAAAACGACGTTCTTTATCTTTGACTTTATCACCATAAAATCCAAATTTTACTGCACCCCCTCTCATATGAAGTTCTCTAATACTTCCTTGACGAGCTCTACCAGTACGTTTCTGCTGATATATCTTTCTTGTAGAACCTTGGAGCCCAGAGATATTCTTATAATGTGAATATCTTATTCTATGTGCATTAGAGCGAAGAACATGTAATGCTCTATATAGAGCATTATGTTTTAAATAGAAATTAGATATATCAAACATTATCTCCATGCTCCCACTTGTGTTTCCATTTATATCATAAACACCTATTTTCGCACTCATTTGATTTATATTTTTTTTACAAATATATTTTTTATTCTATATTATCGATATATTAACACGATAATTAATATTAATATTAAGTATAATATTTTTACTTCTTAGGAAAAAAATTAGGATAAATAGTTACAATGCCTCCATTTGATCCAGGAGCAGATCCTATAATAAACAAAACATTATTATCACTATCATGCTTAAAAAGTTTTTGATTTCTTACAGAAACAATACCATCATATCTTCCAGGCATTTTTCTTCCTTTAATAACTCTAGCAGGTTTTCTTGATCCTATAGATCCACTAGCTCTATGTGTTGCAGATACATTACTTCTTCCTTTAATACTAAATCCATGTCTTTTAATATTACCAGCAAAACCTCTTCCTTTAATTTGTCCACTAATTTTTAATTTTCTATCCTTAAATAAAGCATTTATATCTAAAACAGCATCTTGTTTATAACAATTCTCTATCATATCTATTTCATTTTTTATAGATTCAAATTTACTTTTAGGTAAATTAAATTCACGAATAATTTTAAATGCTGATTTAGTATTTTGATTCATAGAATTAAGATAAGCTTTATTATATCTATAATAATGCTTAGGATCTATAGGATAAAATCCAAAAATCATTTTTACATTATTCTCATCTCTAGAAAATCTTAAAACCTTTACTGGTTCAAATTTTAATATAACTATAGGTAAAAATTTACCATCAATATATGCAGAAGTCATTTGTACTTTTTGTGCAATAATACCAATCATAATAATATTTTTATTTAAAAGTTATTATCTTATTTAATTTAAGTAGATTCATTAGTATTAATTCTTATACTAATAGTATTTGGTAAAGACATATTACCAAGAAACATTAAATCATTATTAGGATTACTTGTATTAATAATAATTTTTCTTCTATGTACTTTCCTTATATATTTTTCCATACTATTTTTATAAATATTAGGAGCTCTTCTAACAGCAAGTCTTACTGACTTAGTTGGTATTGGAATAGGACCCGAAATAGACAAATTTGTCTTCTTAATAGCAAATACTAATTTTGATACATTTAAATCAAGAGAGCTATGATCATATGACTCAAATAGTATAGATACAGAGTATTTTTTAGATTTACTTAACATTAAATATATTTTATATTCTAGATATTTTAGCTCAAAAAAACTACAAAATTTAAATAAAAAATACTTATTAAGGTTATTTATAATCATTCAATAACAATGAATCAAGCTCAGTACATATAAATCTATATCTAACTAAATTAATATCATTTAATGAAATAATATATTTTAATAAACTAATATAATCTTTAGAATCATTTTTATCATTATATTTTTTATATTTTATATGTAAACCATCTATTAATTTATTAAAATAATTTGATTCATATAAATACTTAAATTCATAACCACTAACAATAAAAAGAAATAAAAAAGAAATAAAAAAAGCAACATATAAATCTTCAGATTTATATAAAT
>JAOXYC010107776.1:0-13995 GCA_028565715.1 Phoronis pallida
TAAATGGCGGTCCCCCGTTGCTATAATGCCAGAAATGGCCCTTGCGACGGGCTATAAAAACAAACAAACAACAACAACAACATATATGTTTAATTTTATTAAAATGGTTACTTTAAAGGCTGAAGCCGCTTGGACCAACCATGGACTGCCATTTAATGTGCTCTTTCGAGGCACAGGTGCTAGTGGCAAGCCAAAATTTTCAACCCTGGGCATTGAAACAGGGATCCCGAATTCATATCCAAATGCTTTAACCACTCGGCTAACGATGCTAGCTATCAGTATAAATTGATTTCTTTTGAACTTTAAATTAATTCATTATAAAAGAAGTTTCAAATACAAATTTTTCTTAATTCATCTTAATAGTGAGAAAGTTACAAAAATCACAAAGATTTTGTCATATAAGTCAAGAAAATTGTACTTGATATTTTACATTCTCATGTGACCAATACAATGCAAGTAGTAAAAATTCAATAGAAAGTGTAATTAGCGTATAATTCCATGATTCTCTGTTTTAACAGGAAAACAAACTAGAGTTTGCTGTCAAAGATATTCTGTTATCTGCCGGAGCTGATGACTATGTGCCTTTGTTTGCCCGACACAGAATCAGTATAGAGACAATGATGCAACTCAGTGAAGAGGATATTAAACAGGTAAGTTAGTATATACTGGGTTTGGGGCTGATTATTACATGACACAGAATCAGTATAGAGACCATGATGCAACTCCGTGAAGAGGATATTAAACAGGTAAGTTAATACATACTGGATTAGGGGCTGATAATTAGTTACAACTCAGTGAGGAGGAAATCAAATAAGTTACAGCTATTCTAGGTTAGAGACGATTGGGGCCCACAACTCCATTACATAATAGCATCATTCGATTTCAGACAATCTACTTGTTTTGTAATATTTGAAAAGACAGAAAAAATCCGAACTGGACTGGGATATGTTTTGTAATATGATTGAGTTTCTGGGTCTCTGTTGTCTTATTTGACAAACACAGACAAATTTACACTGTACTTACAACACATAAGGGTAATCTAGAAGGAATTTCACATAACAGGCAATGCCATCTTGAGATAAGGTTACAAACATTTTATCCAAACAGGGAGAATAAGTCACTGTAAACAAAAATTCTAACACACTCTGTGTTGTGGCTTTCCACAAAACAATGTTTCAAGATTTTTATTCTTTATTTCAGATGGGTGTTCATGAGCTAGGTCTACGGCGTAACATACTGACTGCCATCAAGGATTACTGTCAACAGGAGAAGAAGGCTGGTGAGAAGATGAAGGACATTGAAGGGGAGAAACTTGATACTTTGGTATGTAGCTTTTCTTTTAATTGTACATTCCTCTTATTTTAACGTTTTCATTTGAAACATTTTAGCAAACCATTTATAAGTAAAGGATAATAAACAAGACTATCTTAAGTCTAGACCCTCATCTTAGTCTTATGTTCCCATGATTTTGCATTGTATACCTTCTTCATATTTTAATTTTACAGCATGAGTTTGTTCTCAATTCCTGACATTATGTAAACAGGTGAATTATTGTGTTCCAGATGCAATACAATCAAAGACTTATTAGTATTAAGTTGATATTACTAGTATTAAGTTGATATTTTTTATTTTGCCAGTATTTTGTCCATTTTTGGATCATTCAAATTTTTTTGCATTAAGATTATTTTAATATCTTTATGCAAAGACATTTGAACTATCTTACAAAATACTTGTACTGAATATTGTCCAGTGAAAGTGCAATTATTATAATATTGTGCCTGTTATAGTAAGTTCCACACTTTTCGGTTTATTTTCAGGCGTCGGTATCAGAAGAGCCCCACCCATCACCCTCTGCACCTGAAGTGCCTTTAGAAGTCAAGGCTAGGATACATACTGAATGTGTTGTGTGTATGGATAAAAAGGTAAGTTCTAAACAACATTGTCTAAAGTAATCCAAGGTGTGAGAATGTCTGAGAGTAAATCCTCCCTGTCAAAGTATGAAAGAAACTCCCTGTTCAAAGGCCGGAAAAGCTTGATCATTTACCGTAGTCACCCCGGGGTAGTCACCCACATTTATTTTTTCTCTCCATGAAATGTGCAAATCCAATTCATTTGAAATATGATTTGAGAAAGTGTTGAGGTTACATTACTGGGGTAATTATCTGGCTGGGAAAACGTTTTTTGAACAAATGATTATCTAATTTTGTTGATTTCTTTTTCAGTCGACTGTGATATTCCTGAACTGCGGCCATGTCTGTTGTTGTGATGTGTGTTCTGTCTCACTCAAGGACTGCCCTCTGTGTCGCCAGCCTGTTGTACAGAGAATTGTTCTACAACACACGTATGAACCATTCAACAATGACAAGGTTGAAGGGACTGTTCACATGGTATAATTCTGGACAACCTGTTGTACAGAAAATAGTTCTACAACACAAATACGAACCATTCAACAATGACAAGGTTGAAGGGACTGTTCACATGGTATAGTTCTGAACAACCTGTTGTACAGAGAATTGTTATACAACACACATATGAACCATTCAACAATGACTAGGTTGAACTTGAAGGGACAGTTCACATGGTGTAATTCTGGACAACCTGTTGTACAGAGAATTATTCTGCAACACTCGTGCCAGCCTTCTAACAGTAACACGGTTGAAGAACTATTTTCATGGTTTAGTTAAAATGTAGTTTTTATACAGAGGATTGTTCTACAACACTCATACCAGCCTGTTGACAGTAACAAGGTTGAAAGAACTATTCACGTGATGTAGTTTTCAACAGACAAAACAACTTTTTGCAAACTGTTGTACGGAGATTTGTGCTACAATAACAAGGTTGAAGGGACTATTTACATGTTGTTCAACACTCACAAAAACTATTCAACAATTACAAGGTCATTGGAACAGTCCACTGATATACCAGTGTCCAACACCATATTTTAAAGCAATGGTTTTCTCAAAATTTCACCAGATGTGATTGTCATGCGGAACAGAGCTTGTTGCCACATATATTTTGAGGAGCCTTTCAACAAACCAAATGTGAAGAAACTGAGGAATTGATTGTCTGTAGACATGGACTAATTTGATGTGTGAATGGTAAGGAGTCAGTTCATACCGTACCCAAGTTCTACCCATAAACACATTTTAAAACACTTCTTTTTAGTTCATCTGTATTTTATTAAAGTCAGCAAGAGCAGGAATACTCTTAGTCTCATGTTTAAAAGCCGTTACCAGTTATAGGTAAATAATTAAAATGATGAAAATTGATGAAATCTGGTATATTTCTATCAAAGACACTAAAATTCCAAACGTATGAAATTTTAGTGTGATAGAAATATACCATGATAAAAAATAATTTTAAAAAAAGTATGACGGTTAAAGTCGGTATATTTGAGTAAAAACTCCCGACGTTCCGGATTACTCCTTCATCAGGGGCTGAGTAAAAATAAATGACAAATACAGTACAGGTAGCTCTGACAACATATAATTATATGAATGGAATAAGTTAACAATATAGAAATATACCAGTTTGTCAATTTTAGTCATTTTAATTATGTATTTTATTACCTCTTGTTACACCATGTGAAGAATAGTATTCACGTTTGAAGAAGTGTAAAGAACGAAATTGTACCCCGATTCACTTTTGTATCGTGCACATGTGGCACTATTTACTTGTTACATCTCCGTGATGTAACGCAGCAATGGTTATTTTACTTTTCATGTGTTTTTATACATGTATTAATGTTGTGTGGTTGTTATCAATCATATGTACTCCAGTGGTAAATTTAGAAGAGACAGAAAAATTCAGAACCCGACTGGGAATCGAACCCGGGTCTCCTATTTGTACTCTAGTGGGTTATAGTGTTTTTAAATATTGTGTTGTCCAAACATGTCTATTTATCCAAATATATCACACTCGGGATAATAAATTAAATAAAACCAGGAACCCTCAAATGAAAGGACCTATGAAATAGCATGTCATGTGAACACCAATTAGTAAAAAGGAACGTTCTTATTCAACCACCAAGTTCTTTCTGTTCAAATATGAAATGGAAATCCCTTGAATTGTTTTCTGACTTGTTCTGCAAACATATTCTTGAATGTTATTTACCTAATTTCCATTAGTAGAATGTTTTATTATCATTTCAATATAATTTTGAGTTATAAAAATGTTTGCTTCAACCACGGAATGCTGTACATGTCCCAAACCAACAGCAATGTACAATCACTAGAAATCGCAATACAAAGCAACTTGTGGAAATACTTGGAAAAGTTGCAAACCAGATAAAATGATGGCAAGGGAGACTCGATTTCTTAGAAATGGTTTGTGCTTTTAATCATTTGCTGTTAACTTTGCTTATACTGAACCGTAGTATTTCACATGTTTATAAACAGGGATTTGTTTTACACATGTACAAGACCATATAGTGGGTATTTGGCGCACACACCGTCACGGTATACAAAGTATTCTGTTTTTTTTTAAACAGTCTGTACTGTACACTAAAGACTAACTGCAAAGTCTTGCACACGAAGATCAAAAATGGTGAAACTGAGTGTGACAATTTATAGCTAACTTGCAGGTTATTTTTGTTGCTTTTGAAAAACTGGGAGTGAAAACACATCCTTTGGCCAATTCGTAAAAATCTGTGAAACATGAAATGATTTTTAAAAGTGCATTTCATTTAAAAATCTTCAGAGGCTCAAACATGTAAATAAAGCAATAATCAGGTTTTTATTTCTTAATGGTGTTCATGTACCGTAGTCTTGTGTTGTGCAATGTGAATTTTCAACCTAATAAATGTGTTTTCCATACCAACCTTCTTTTTTATAAAATATATGTTTTAAGGTCGAATTGAAAGGGACATTTCTCAGAAAAATGCGGAATGGCGCAAATCGCACGTCATAGAATGAACACTGAGATAATTCATAATATCTCGCTTAACTGAAAATGTTCTTGCTAATCTGTAAGCAGATAGGGAAACAAGTGTAGGTTGTATAAAAGTCTTATGAAATTTTATTTACAAAATGTACAAATTCTTTAAACCACAGAACACTGACAGTCATTGCAAAATTACATTTATAAATGAAGATAGTGATATTTTGGTTCAAAATATTCAGCACTGAAATTAATTTCAACATCTGCAACACAATTGAATATGTCACAAGAGTCATGAAAGGGAGTGTACCAATAACTTTTGTAGATTGGATTAAGTGATTTAATTCAAGTGATTGGTGACAAATATTTGCAGACAGAATGTCAAGCAAACATATTTTTGAGGCAGCACAACAATATATTTCCGAGATTTGACAATATCATTGAGACTTTGGAATTGTTAACAAAATGATACTTAATAAGTGTATTTTGGCAAAAAAATGATACTTTGTCAATAAATAGTGTATGATTAATGGACTTTTCATTAAAAGTCCAGATGTGGACTTTTCATTAAAAGTCCAGATGTTGCTGTTTTCTCCTTAATCATCCTCTTCCACCTCCTCTACACTGTCGTCCTCACCCCCGTCATCATCCTCACCCTCCTCCCCGCCCCCCTCTTCACTCGCGTCATTGACCTCTATCACTTCGGGAGTGTCAGTGGAATCTCCCCCACCAGATGTGTCTGCTTGTTCCTTAGCTTTTTTCTTACGTTCTGTCTCCTCTTTTTTACCCTGCTGTAATTTTTTATAAGCTGCAAAATGGATAAGAATTATAGTTAGAGAATTTTTGATGATATAAACAAAATAGCAGTTGGGACAGTTTAAAATTTACTTGCTATACTACGACCCAACACAATTGGTTGTATCAATTATCCACTAATTAAGTTCACCAAATTGGTATTAATTATTCCATAATTTGTAGTTCTTTTTTCAGTCACTAACCGTTTGAACAATATCCAAAAGAAAAATGTATTGACTCCATGAGTTATTGATGCGATTTGTTACTTCAGCATGTTAAAAATGGTTCAATAGTTTTCTCAAAAATCTACCCTTCAGAATATTTTGACTGTTTGTGGAAGAAAGGTTGGGAAACACTAATTTTTCTAAAGTTAATATACATGCACTTTGTACCATACCTTCTAAACATTGTTTGAGTGGTTCAACAAATCTTGCAAACTCCATCTCCTCCATTCCGTTCATAATGTCTTGTGCGTTTAATGTCTTTCTATTGGCCTTCATTGCAAAATTATTGGCACTGGAATGAAAAAAAATATTTAACTTTATTCAGTTGGTGATTATTTATTTTCTCCCAGTACAATAATTGCTTAAAACGTATTAAATTTATATGCATTATGATTAGAGTCTTTGTTTGGTAGAGACTCAATCAATTCTGTATCAGTCCCCAGTTTTAAAACACATTTGATAGATGGAAACTATTTTAATTTGAGCAAACAACCAAGGCATATCATCGATTCACGTTTGGAACAAAGTTTTGTGAACCCAAACCAACACTATAGTTATCAAAACCAGTGCATGTCAAATAATTGAATGGGATCAGTTATTTGCCTTGCTAATTTACCAGTCTTTGAACTACCTGCATCTGCAATATTTATGGTAATTCAGAGATGGTGGGGTTACAAATGTTTGATTGAACAGCATAGCTAGCTTTATAATGAAAAATTATTCATTTCAAATTTATGCAATATGATAAGATTTGTTACCATGACGTTGCATATAATATGAAGACGCTTGCTGCTTTAGATATCGCCAGTCTGGCATCTTTAGATATATTCACTCCTTCGGGCACCTGTGGAAAGACAAAAAATCTTTTACAAAAAACATTGCACATTAGGACTATGAATTTGATAAACATATGATGGTACCATATATTTGAGAAAACTATAATACATATTTATTAAAAAATTATGGTTCAGGCTAGCTTTGGTCAAAATTTGTCAAACTGAAAGCATGAATACGTTTCCCATTTTTAACCAGGTTTATAAATTAAATTAAATTAATAACTTGATAAATAAAAATGGATAAAATTCCAGAATAAAAACAAAGTTAAAATTCTGATGACTGTTACCGATTTAAAAACATATAAAAAGTTGAACAAATTTAAAATAAAATATGTAAAATGAGGCGTTATCGGAATAAAATGATCAAAATTTATTGTAAACATTCTGAGCAATGGCTCTTCCTCAGTACTCAATACTTTTTGAACTGAGGAGAAGCCATTGCTCGGAAAACGTTTACAATAAATTTTGATCATTTCATACCGATAACGCGACATTTTACATATTTTATTTTAAATATGTTCAACTTTTGATAAAATGGACTTTGGTCATTTTTTCTTTTACATACAACTTTCTTTGGCCTTTTAATAGTTATCAAACTTACTGCCTCTTTGATAATACGAGTTACTACAGCTGTCGGTAGATTGAGATCTTCAGGTCTCTCAGCCATCTTTGGTTCTGAAAATCAAAAAGAATAATATGTCATTTCTAAAGATTCTTTGAGACTTTATGAGTGAATCAGATATTGAATTAAAAAACATCTTTAATTTATCAATAATAATTTTTGCACATGATTTTGTGATCCCTCATCTGCTTATTGAATTCCTGTCGATTGAAACACATTGAACGAACAAGAGATTGTTCAACTGGTACCCATTTCCATTCAAAACTAATAGATGTCAGCCGGATGAGACTGAGGGTACACTACAAGGAAAAAGAATTTTAAATTATTGAGTTTTAAGGCTCCGTCTGCTGAGCGTACATTGTACCATGAATTTCTGAAGAGCAACCCTTCTGAAAGAGCGCCCAGGTACCTCACTGGAATTAGGACAAAAATTGGGGTGATCATTATTTTTCGGTTTGGACATATTTTAACTGTACATCGCTACTAGCGAACGTTGTATTATCAATTATTGAAATACAATGTTTTCATCCGTTTCTTTTACACAGTTTGGTTATTTTTGTTGCCAATTCATGTTACTGCCCAAGTTACTCTTTATCGAAAACAATACGTTACAGTTGATATCAGTTATCTTGACGATCCGTAAAGATATTTCATCAAGTCACAAGTCAACACCTTAGTTACAGAATTATACTGTGTCGACATACTGTTGACGATGTCCACAGTCAGTCCTGCGACATAATATCGTAGAGATCTACCTTCCAGAGACAAAGACAATATCCCATTTATTTGACTACTTCGAAAGATGGTGCTGCCCATAAATAAACGCGGGGAATTATAACCAAGACAAGGCAGCCTGAATAGATTTCCGGAAGAAGCGAAGGTAGTCACATGCTCAGCAATAAGCTCTGCTCAGATGGATGTAAGGATTAGGGGTGGGAAGACACCTCTCCAGGAGTTTCGCGAATTTCATTGACTAAATAACGGGTATCGTGCGACGTGTTGCATTCTGCACAGTGACCTGAATTGCTCACTGACGAAGATAGCAAAGTGATGTTAGCGTCGGCCCAGAATTATAAACGACTAACGACACCTGGCGGCCACCAAGGACACCCAGCGAATGTGATTGTGGGTGATCGGCAAGGGAAGAAAAGACAAGAGTTTCCTTCGAATTAAGGTACAATTAGTGAATTAAAAGACATCAGAAAACATAAGAAAAGTCAATGGGGCAATCTGAATTCGTTTAAATGTAATAATCAGTCACATATTTAAAGAAATACCTAAAATTAAAGTTCAAAACAACAGCTTTGTCTTGCGGAGGAAACGGAAGTTCTCAAAATATGGCGCGTAAGCAAGACGGACAAACATCCTTTTCGACACAAATAAGATTTACAACTCTTTCATAAATCACATACAAACACATGCAATTTTATCAATAAATTATGATTTTGAGTACCCCAATTGAAAATAAATTACTAGGAAATTGTGTTAATATATAAGAATAACTGGGTCGTGTAGTACCGCGCATGCGTAATCAAGGGGAAGGTGAGTCGAAAAGGAAAATTTTGAAAAAGTTGCTCCTTTTGTGGGGTTTGTTTTGAAACAATTTTGACTAGAACCGATGAATTTGTTTCAACATTTCTGAATATCAAGCATTGCTCTATCACGAACATTCAGTCTTTACGTTGTCCATACTAAATAGCCCCGTGTTCACATGGTTTTAAGTCGGGGATCGGTCTTGTTCAGCCATCGATTTGCTGGATTTCGGGTTGGCTTTCTTGCCCAGTTTCACATCACCACAAAAGTCGACAACTGTCAGGTTATTTTCTATAGATACAATAGAAAGTTTACCCGCAGTATCTTTAACTCAGACTGTCATCTTCCATCTGCAGTGTTTGTTGGTGGAGTTCGGCATTATAAGAAAACAAAAAACTTTGCTAACGACTTCGAAGAGCCAGTTGAGGTAAAATAATAGCTAGCCATTTTGCGAATATAGCAGTTCCTTTTTTCCCCTGTTATTCAGTCAATGTGTTTTGATTGACTGAATAACAGGAATTTAACGAGACAACTCTATATTGGTCCTGTACCCTTTGCAAAGTCCTAGGCATTGGGGTTATTCATCTGTTCATAGTCACGCCAATGGGGTGTCTGCACAGAAGGCCCTGGTAAAATAAAGTGCATTGTGACAAATTTATGAAGGGAAGAAATAATAAACAAACCATAGATAAAATAAATGAACCACCACTAATTATTTGACCAGTGTTCTTTTACAGCTGTTTTATGACAAAATTACTGAGACAAGAGGGCTGTTATCTAGAGTGAGACAGTTACTGAGTTTACACACTTTATTATTGGACACAGAGATGCCTACTAGTACGGATTTTGCGTATTTGTTACAGATTTCACTGAGAAAATACGGTTGTATGGAAGGTCTGAATTTAGTACGGAAAATATTATAAAATGTATATTTCATATTTTTCCTTTGCAACATAAAATCGCACTGTCAATCGTCTACAACGGTGAGCGTGTAGCGCACGGAGATTCACGGAATTGTACGAGTATTAAAATGAGCACAGTCCGTCGGCTAATGAAAATGATCGCAGTGATGACTGCGCTAACGTGATTGGTCAGCAATTGTCAAGCGTGCTTTTAGGAGAGAAAATGGCATTATCAACGGATAAAAAAGTAAATAAGTTAGGAAGCAATCTTTCAAACAAATACTCACAAGAATGGCCGTGCTTGTCAAGAAGCCAGAGATGGGAACAATTCGCCCGATGCTCGTTTTGGACGACGGATTTTTTAATCGGGAACGGTGGACCCAAAAATACTGAAAATCTTCACCAAAAGTACTAAAACATCATTTTGGGGTAGGCATCTCTGTGGACATGAATTGTACTTGTTTTTGAGTTCCTATACAAGCATTGGAGGTTTCAGAATGTGAAATGTCACTGGCATGAAATATTGAATAAATACAGCCCACACATGAAATCCTCTATTTCGTCAGAGCTATAATCCAATTTGACAATATTGTCAAAAGGCTAGTAGAGTAATATAGAAGATTTTGTGCCATCTTTTTTATTTAATTTACAAATACTTTGTATACATCTATCTAAACAGATTCATAACAAATTGATTGTCGTGAGGTCCACGGTTCAAACCCCAGCAGGGCCGGAGCATTTGTGTTTTTGGACAAAACACTTCACCCTGCGTGTCTCTCTCCACCCAGGTGTAGAAATGGGTACCAGGCTAGGAAAGTTGAAGGAATCAGAATGTAAGCTTGTAGCGCTAACGCGGCTCAGCTGATTTGAGAATGTTATTTGAGTGTAAAGCGCTTTGAATAAAAAGTGGGTGGAAAAGACATGTGTAATTGTTTCAGTTTTTGCATTTTTTTTTCAGAGCAGTACAGATATGAGTAGCTCAGAGGAAGTGTCGTGGATTTCCTGGTTCTGTGGACTCCGAGGGAATGAGTTCTTCTGTGAAGTGAGCTTTCATATTTGAAAAAGACCTACAAATATCAATTTCAGATATAAATTCCCACTTAAATTAATAAAATAAGATGCTTTGAAAAAAACACACTGTCAATCTTTGATGATCAGGTGCTATTTAGGAAATGCTGACTTAATGCTATATGCATGATATAATATATCAAGATTCACGATATGTTGCGGAATCCAGTTCTCAGTTTTTGCCACTTTCACTTAAGTAGAGCCTGCCCATGGCCCAAAATCGTCATTTATATAAATACTCAAGTTATAAGTTTACAGCAATTTGCAGTACATTCATTTCTGTAAAAGAAAAAATACTGTGTTTTGGTCACAACCAAAATTTCCACCTTTTCCAAATAAAATTCTTAGAAAAGATGATTATGGAATAAGAGAGAATAATGCTAGATGGTTAATGTGTATATTTTGATCATATCTAATGTCTTAATTATTATTATTATTCCAGGTTGATGAAGATTACATCCAGGACAAGTTTAACTTGACTGGTCTCAATGAACAAGTACCACATTACAGACAGGCCCTAGATATGATATTAGATCTGGAACCAGGTAAAACACGAGTTGAAATAACAAATTAAAGGCGCTGAGCAGCCATGTTTCTCAAACATTTCTACAAGTATGTTAATCTTCTCTGTTTTTGAATGGTGGAATTTTATTCATGGAAAAGATCATAGATCATAAGTAATTCTTAACATTATCTTAGGAAGCTTCAACTACCGTACACACTGGGGATAAGCCCACTCTCTGGTACGGTATAAGCTCACCTCATTTTGATGAAATCTCAAAATTGTGCTAGTACAAACGCATGTTAAATCTCACTTGGATATATTTAATAAGCTCACCCTATTTTATATAATCCCAATCTACAAGCCAATGGGCTTATACCATGTTGTGTACGGTAGTTAATAAAGAACAAGTATTCAATGTGGCAACACAAAGAATATAAGTTTCAAGATAGGCATACTTGTTACATTCTCACTCTAAAATTGGTAACCATGGCAAAACATTGTTTAGAGGATGGAATGGAGGAGAATGCAAACCAGAGTGACTTAATTGAGCAAGCTGCTGAGATGTTATACGGCCTCATACACGCCCGCTTTGTTATCACTAATAGGGGGATTAGTAAGGCGGTAAGATGCCACGCATAGCTGTTGGTGGCCACTTGCGTTTTGTTACTATTTAATTTCATTTGACAGTATTGATAAGTCATTTTGTTGCTTTGTTTGATCTCACTACTGTATTCTCCTGACAACATTGAAACATTGTTTAGAAACATTGACCCAGATTTACAAACTTTTCTCCACACTGTTCTCTGAAGATAACTAGTCTCATTGTTCAAATGCATTTGGCTAATTTTAGAAAAACAAATGGGGCTATTCCATTAACTCTTGAAAACGAGGGTTTAAATGTTGTTGGGAGAATATGTGGTTGTTATGGTCTTTGTTGTTTAGTGTTATTGTTGAGTTGTTAACCCAGTTACGCTAACTTGTTTTCAGATGATGAACTGGAAGATAATCCTAATCAGAGTGACCTTATAGAACAAGCAGCAGAAATGTTATATGGTTTAATTCATGCCCGATATATTATGACAAACAGGGGCATAGCTCAAATGGTAAGATATCCATGCCTCACAATTTGGCTTATGTTTATGCCAAAATATTGTGACATTTGGTCAACCATGCACTCAAATTTTAAATGGTTAAAAACAAGGACCATACAGTTTCGTGCTTAGCAGCAGTGGTCAAATGAATGCTACTTTTCAAACCATTGACATTTTTGGCAGTACAAAAAACCCCTCATATCATTGTGAAGTCTCTTTGAACGTCTTTTTATGACTCTTGAAATAGAGTTCTATTAATTCCTAAAAGTTTATTCTTCCTTACATTTGATTGGTTTTCAATAAATAATGTTCATGTAATTTCTTCTCATCCACAGGTAGAGAAATGGCAGCAAGGAGATTTTGGTTGTTGTCCTCGAGTATACTGTGAGAACCAGCCAATGTTACCCATAGGTACGCTACTAGAAGGGAATAAAATGAGTACACATGACCTGATACAAATTCAGTTTATGTGGTACCAAAGGATTTTACACTTAGTATCTAGTGGGTCTAATGTGAGCTATTGAAGACTGTTGTTATGGTCATCATCCATGAACCTAGTTGATAAGCTTGTTCAGTGAGGTGTCAATAAAATTTGGCTCCTGATGCAACTTGAATATATAAGAAAAATATTTAATCTTGGATACCTCGAACTCTTAACCTAATGTCTTTGAATGCGTGTTCCCTGTGTTCCAAACAATATCTTTGTCCTCTTAACTCCTCTCTTGTTTATGTAGGTCTTTCTGACGTGCCCGGCGAGGCGATGGTCAAACTATACTGTCCTAAATGTCAAGATGTCTACACGCCCAAGTCATCGCGACACCACCACACTGACGGCGCATACTTCGGCACCGGTTTCCCACACATGTTATTTATGGTTCACCCAGAGTATCGACCAAAGAGACCAGCTAATCAGTTTGTTCCACGGTTAGTTCCAAAAAGAGATTGCTATTCAAAAATGAAATGTATTTACCCAATGAAAAATTGAAGGCATACGTTACAATTTAGCAATGAAACTTTATCAACTTTTCAATGACACTGGTTGCTGATGTTAATTATCATGCTTTGAATATTAACCTTCATCATTCAGAACATATTTAATTTTTCCTTGAAGCTGAAGTTAAAATGGCCATTGCCAATATCATGGCTTATGCAAACTATTTGAAAATTGATAGTCGTAAAGCTGTACAGTAAGTTGTTAATTTTTCTTGCCTAAATTGTAACATACACCTTTAATGAAATGTGTGACCTATAACCACTGAAGGAAGGAAGGAGAGGAAGACAAGTAGAAACTAAGGTGGGTAATTTACTATTCATTTAAATTTCTTTGGGGCTCAAATTTCCATTTGTTTGCGTTTCAGGTAAGTCTGATTATACGCAGATTGATATCATATATCTGTCAATTCCGACATGTTTCTTATCACATGAAGTTACAGCTTGTCCTAGGCTGTTTTGTTGTCAAATGTAGTAGTTCTGCTTTATGTGTCTTTCTTAACCTAACATAAATGCTTATGATCTAGTAATCCTCATAGCATCAATGTGCA
>JAOXYC010108887.1:0-13987 GCA_028565715.1 Phoronis pallida
GGAAGGTTGGTGGTTCAAATCCTGCTGAGGGCCATTTGGCTCTTTGCTAGATATACGGCTGCTCAGGTGCACTTTACCCTCTCCCCCACTGACCACATTCACGCTATTAAGCCAGTGCGTGCACATTTTTCTTTGCTCATGTTGTAGACTGAGTACATCGTCAGACCATGTAGCTACTTGGTCTGAAGGACCTACTTGGTCTGCGTGCTTGGACCAAATACCTGGACCATGTAAAAATTGTGCAAAGTACGTACAGTTAATTAACTTTACATTCGAAAGTTTGTGCATTGTAGAAATTTAAATTAAAAACATGTATTCTTTTTTTTGAATTCCGAATCACAATAAGAAACAGGTTCGATAATTCAAACTAATAATTAATGCTCCTTGTTAATAAACAATAATGCAGGCCTCAAAAATTCTAATTCTACGGCCGAAGCATTTTCGTGCCTGTGTTCGCATTTGAGGACAATCAAGCGAGTTTGTTGTTAAAATATGATCTGAAAAGTCCAAATTATGGTCATTTAAGACATTTTTAGCATTGACTGTGACGTCATTAACCTGGAAACTAAAAGTTGTTGTACTTGGTCGGGCATACATGGTCCGATGGCGGTCGGACCAAGTAGGTTAGCAGCCCATGTTTACATATGAACTCAGTTATTAAATAAATAATACCAGACGATTTGCAAGTGAAGTGCCCTCTGATGGTGAATGTTTTACCATTAGGGTGCTTCAAAATAGTGTCACTAACAATATGACGGCATGTAAGACATCTAGCTTGGAGGCAGGGGAAAGTACCACTTTCCTGATCGTGCGTGATATGTTTTCTATTCACGACAGACTTGCCAACGTTCCGTGCTTGTGGGAACCGGATATATTTAGCCATTTTCACTTCATGTTTGTTTACATTTGACAAAGGACGTGTTTCTCAAAAGTCCGAAAGCTAGTGTTTTTACTGTTTTTATCGTTTATACCGGAAATAAAGTGCCAGATTTTAATCTATTTTAACTCATCTATATATACATTCCGGTCTCGACAGCATATTTTATAAACTGTGTTTATTTTCCAGGATCAAGACATTGAAGGTTTCCCTACAGCAGACGATTCTGATGATGAGCGTGAATGGAACAGAAAATTAATTCAACAACAGAATAGGAAGAAGAAAAAGTCAGGAGGATTTCAATCTATGGGTTGAGCATTTATTTTAGGATGGAAATGAAAACTAAATGCTCTATTTCAAAAACGTTTTCCATCTTCATTTTATTGAAAATATCAATTGTTTCAACTTTATTTGAGAATGCTAAAATATAAATTATAATTATCTTTAATTATGGATGTTTACAACAAAGTGTTCCAATTTCTTCAGTTTTGATACTGATGAATATTGCAAGAAAAGTAGTCAAAATGTTTTCAACTACTTACTTTGTCGCCATTATAACAAGAGACAGAATGATAACTAGCCACTGAAATCAAAGATTTTGTTTATTAAGTAATCAAATTACAATCAGTCAGATGAATATATTTTGAGATAAGATAAGACCCGATATTTGCGAATTCTGTTTTATATCTTCACTACAATCTTCACCACAATTTTTGTTTTTGTTTTAGGTCTTTCACATTCTGTTTTCACTGGTGTTACACGTAAAGGATACAAGGTGCCCACACCAATTCAAAGAAAGGTAAAATATTGTTTTTAGGCTCAACAGTTTTCAAATATGTGTAATTCCTGAAATATGTTATAGAATTCTTTTCAATAATGGGCTGAGTTCAGTCTACTTGATATTAACTGTACGTCACTAAGTTTAGAAGTAAGTTAATCAACATTTCCATTTGCCTTAGATTTTGGTATCTTACCATGTTTTCCTTGAGTTCATTTTATCTTTCAGACAATCCCACTTATCCTTGACGGTAAAGATGTTGTGGCCATGGCACGCACAGGAAGTGGTAAAACAGCGGCTTTTCTCATTCCTTTGTTTGAGAAGTTGAAAGTTCACTCAGCACAGTCGGGAGCCAGGGCACTCATCATGTCGCCGACGAGAGAACTGGCCTTACAAACATTAAAATTCACTAAGGAGGTAGACTTATAAGTTTGTGTTTAGCATGTAAAAGATACACCGTTTGTTAATATCTCATACTTTTATAACAGTTAGAAAAATGACTGCACAGATGTATCTTTGTTTAAACGCGTACATCGCTACTTACGAATGTAGAATTATCAATTATTGAAATAAGACATTTTCATCCGTTTCTTTTACACAGTTTGATCATTTTTCGTTGCTAGTTTGTGTTACTACCTTCATTCTTTTATCGAAAACACAGTTAATAGGTTACAGTTGATCTCAGTTATTTCGTCACCCTCAAGATTTTTCATCAAGTCACATAGGCCACCTGTATAGAAATTCCCGGCAGAAGCGAAGGTATTTATTCGTTCAGATGAATGTAAGGATGCAATTTGTAACAACAATTCCCATGCAATTGACCGCATTCAATAGATGATAATTTCACATTCATAAGTAGCGATGTACTACTTTAAGTAAACTTTGTTTACTTAGTAACGTATTGGTCTGATTTAATCTGTTTTTCAATTCCATCTTTTTTGGATTTTAAATCAACTGCCAATATGTTCTGTGCAAATGTTTTATGATAACACATGATGGATTTTGATTTGATTTAAACTTGACCACACATTTGCACGTCACATGTGATAATCACTGGTCAGTTTGATACCATTGTGTTGCTCAATGAAACTGACACATGTTTTTTTACATAAAAATGTACATTTTCTTCTCATTACAGCTGGGTAAACTAACAGGACTTAGAGCCGCTGTTATATTAGGAGGTGATAAGTAAGTCCACAAACCTAATTGATGATTGCACAACAGACAAATTCAAATGAATAAGTCACTTCTATGACCACTACTATATACTTATTCTGAAAGATTAGTTGTTTTGGGTATGTGATTTGTGCACTTGCCTAAACTTCAAGTAATCATGGGTTTTATTTCCTTGTCATGATGGCATTTTGACCCTTTTTGTTGCCTAAAATTGCCATAAGTATCCATGCTAGACATTATGCACCAAGTCCAATAAATCTGTTTTTAGACCTTCCTGCTGTTTGATCATTGTTCCATAGTCACCAAACACTGTTTGATATTGCAGAATCTGACTTTCAATTTTTTACAACTTGCCATTATGCAGTTGTGTGAAACTTATTGACTCCTAAACATTGGAAGGTTACACTGAATCATTCAATATATATTTTATTATTCATGTGACAATCAAACTTAAACTTGCTCCCTGCAATATTTATCTGCATATTAATCAGGTTGATTGCAGTACAAGTATTTTGAATCATTTAATTTAAAATAAATGAAATGTTGGAACAAAGCCACAAAGATTTAGTTTATCACAAAATCACCAAATTTATTTTTTTATTTTTTTTATATCGGATCCTTGGAAAATTGGTAATCATTTCTTTTTATAATCAATTTTTGCTAAATGATAAGTTAGGAGAATATCTCATTGAATTTCATTTATTTGTAGGATGGAAGACCAGTTTGCAGCACTGCACGAGAACCCAGACATGTAAGATTTGAAAACTGTAAACACCGCTTCTATTCTGCTAATTTATGTAAAGAAAGATGGATAAAGATACTGGAATCATTGTTCAGAAAAAAGATCAGATTTTTTTAAAAAGAGCCAAATTAAAAATGAAGTAATTTGATGATTAGAACGATTTGGAATTGTGAGGATTGCTTACCAATGTTCCTTTTCTATAGTAATTTAAGTGATTTGGTGTCCAGGTATCTGTTTTGCCATGGGTACGCAGTCAGTATTCATATAAAATTAAGAGAATTTCTAATAAATCAGAGGTATGTGAGTGTAGCAAATTAATTGTTATATACTAGAAAATATAGAAATGTGATAATATTTCAGTATCATTGCCACTCCTGGTCGGTTCCTGCATGTGATTGTTGAGATGGACTTGAAACTGACATCTGTCGAGTATGTAGTGTTTGATGAAGCTGACAGGTAAGTCATAGGATTTTAATGGAGATAGTGTAGTCAATTCGAAAATGTTTTGCATTCATGATGATCAATTTCAAATCTCTTGCTGGTGGACCACCTAGGTATCGGCAGCAGAAATCACTCCTTTCAGCTCAGGTGGTGAATGGAACCATAAAACAATTACTGGTCAGGGACTGTTTTAAAGGTATAGATTGCTGATCATTGGGGGGAATATTGACTTTTGTTTTTTTAATTGGTAAACCTAAATATATCAAATATCAACCATTAAAGTGCCAGTTTGCAATGTGACAGCACCTGTTCTAGTTAAATGAAATTGTTGAGAAAGCAGATGTGTTTTAGGGCATACTTGTTTCATTGAATGGATTGATACCATTTTCGCAGGTCGTCAGAATTTCCTAAGATTCATTTTGGTTAATGAAGAGTACATGAAACCATAAAACAATTACTGGTCAGGGACTGTTTTAAAGGTATAGATTGCTGATCATTGGGGGGAATATTGACTTTTGTTTTTTTAATTGGTAAACCTAAATATATCAAATATCAACCATTAAAGTGCCAGTTTGCAATGTGACAGCACCTGTTCTAGTTATGAAATTGTTGAGAAAGCAGATGTGTTTTAGGGCATACTTGTTTCATTGAATGTAGCTTTTGTGATTGTTTCTTTCAAGTTGTAATAAATGACCGTACTTCCATTGCAGTTATTCGGTAACTGTATTCATATTTTGCCAATGATCCATTTAAAAACTTTGATTGTTGTTGAATACAAACATGACATTAAGCTGGATTGATACCATTTTCGCAGGTCGTCAGAATTTCCTAAGATTCATTTTGGTTAATGAAGAGTACATGTCGTTTATAAAACAAGCAGTAGAAATCGGGTTTTGATATGTGTTCGTGAACTGTAACTTTATTTTGACGTCATTTAATTTAACATTATGTCAAATGTAAAATTTCAGAAAAATTCTCTTTTGCACAAAAAATTAAAAATATTGAAATTTCACCATTGGATTTTTTAAAGAAAGGAAAAGAATATGGATTCAAACCATGCACAACCAAATTATCAAAAAGTGAATAGGGGTAACGGAGCGATTTTTTAAACTATGGGGCTTTTAAATCAACGGGTTTTTGCCAAAAAATACATTGGTTTAAACGGAGACAGTTCTCTTTGCGCGAGAAAACTTTTACCTATGGAATGTTCCCACAGTCAAAAAATTATGTTATTTCAAGTATAAGTCTAGTTAATTCTGATTCCATATTGTATTTCATATGAACTTGAAACTTTATAGGTCTCAACATAAAAGCAGTAGCTTTTACGTTGAGACCTATAAAGTTTAAAGTTCATATGTAATACAATGTTGAGAAAAGGTCTTATTGGCGAAATAGAACGGAGTTCAAGAAAGATTCTGATTCCATTGTCTGACTACAATTTATGATGTCAAACCATTGTTCTGTGCTAATAGTTAATTAAAAACATTGTTTGCCGCTAGATGTCCCTAGAAATGGTATCAATCCACCTTAAGCAAAAAAAACCCAAAACACCCACTCAACTTTTGATTGATATATTATAAATGTGCAAAAAAATACATTCTGCAATAGTTTGTAAGTCTGCTGAAATTAACTAATTCAGTACCTTATAAATAAATGTAGATTGATGTCATAAAATGTACAAACCAATGATGTAGGCCTACTTTTTACAAAAATTTTTAGTCATCTGAGATGGAAAACTATCACAATTTCACTTTTCACATACACATACACCACAAACCCAAGAGAGACTCGCACAACAAAATTTCAAAAGCTGTTGCTTTGTGCCAAAAATGCACCAGATCATTTTTATGATACAGTCATCAGCGATTGGGACTAAGATTTTCATTTCAACCCCATTTGATACACAACTTGCCATAAAGAACTTCTATTAACTAATACATTTCTAGGAATTGTTCTTCATAAACTGAAATATTTGAGGCTACTGAGCTTGGTTGGTAGATCTTCGGATTTGCAATCAAAAACTTTGGAGTTTGATCCCTTCCACGAGTCTTGTTTGAACAAGATACTTTACATGATATTGCTGCAGTTGACTCAGCTGGGAAAGAGTACTGGCTATGGTAGGAAAGTAACTTATGATAGACCAGCACCCTGGCCAACTCTCACAGAATTCAGGATGGTGTCTGGACCTGTGCGCCTACTGAGGCATGAACAATGATTTTGTGTCCTTGAAATATCTACAGTAAGAAAGTTGAAGGGTTCTGCATTATAGTGATATCAAGCAGCCTCACATGTCAAAAATGCCTGTGTCATTACTTTTCCTTTTGATTTCCTCTATTTCTTCTTTGACCAGTTCTGCGGCCTTCTCTTGTCCAATTTTGTTTAAAATGTTTTCTAAATACTGTAGAGCTTCACACTGTGTTTTCCTTTGCCGTTTCATTTTGGTTGAGAACAAAGACAAAATCAGGCTTGTTTTGTTATTGCATATACTTGATGAGTTTGATGAACTGTTTTCAAGCCATCGTATTTTGTTGGGCCCGATACCAAGCTCATGAGCAAATGCTCTGTAGTCATTCCCCGAGACACGTTCTTGATCCAGAATAATGATCAACTGAAACCAAAGTTCATGCGGGATGAACTCAGTTGTTTTGGTCTCAATCTTGAGGCCCAGCATGTAATCTTGGAAATATCCATCCTGTAAAATCAATTCAGAAGGATAAGAAAATAGGATGAAATTGTTAAACTTGTGATTTTAATGCTTGTGAACAATGCTCACTGTTTATACAACACTTTTTTCAAAGCGCTTTTCCCGTCTTGACTTTATTTGGGTCTGGATTTTTTGTAGTGCCTAAGAAAGTTTGTCAAACATGGACAGTCTTCCACTGCTAGCAACATAGTGTTGATTGATCAATGGATGCTTTTGTTGTGATTTTATTTTTGTGAGGTTTACGTTCCATTAGCAAAGCTGCAGAGATAATTGGTAATAAAACTATAATCCACTCCAATTAAAACCAATGGGCAACTCTAGAACAATGTTATTACCCGGGCACATTTCCCCTGATTGCACTTATCTCAAGCGGTTTTATGACCTGTATGTTGGCGGCCATATGCTCGTTTAGTCAACAGGAGTGAATGCAATGTACCCAAGGCAGGTAATAACACTGTTCTCGAGTCGCCCATTGTTGAAGTTATTTTTGAGTAATGAATTACCCTGCTTCATTGTAAAATAAATGAGTATTCTACTTTTCTGTTCCACTGAAATATTTTCAAGTCCATAATTGTGAAATAAAATGCAGTGTTTGCGCACAGTAAGCAAGCTAGCCAACTATGGGTCTCACAACATAATTTCATTCTTGGGTATTTGAGACACTTAAACATATTGCAATGATCAGATATTAAACAGTTCGATTTAAAGTCCCATTTTTGCTTTTTAAGGTCTAAAAACACATTTAGGGTTTTTTGGTGGGTCAGGATTGCATTCTTGATGTTATGACCTTTGAGTAGGGCCAAACTAATAAAGAATCTGTCGAGTTTTAGTGATTTAATGCCAAACCGAGATTTCTAGTTCGTGCCTGTCATTCAGGCGGCTCGATTGTTATTCGCGCGGCAGCACGAATAACAATCTGCTGTGGTTGGCATTAAATCACAAATATACGAAGGATTTTCGAGATGTTTGTCTCAACTCAAAGTTCATAACTTCGTGAAGCCATTTCTGACCCAATAGAATTCCGAATTTGTAAACCTTAGAACAGCCTGAAACTGGTTGTTACTTTAAATAAAATTCTTTAGGGCCTTTGTAATCTTACCATATTTTGCCTGGCCTCTGGTAATGTAGCTTTGAGTTGAAGGGCTGGATATCCTTCCTGTGACATTGTTATGTCACACATGCAGGTTTGATCAGCTTTCAGTGCAAAATCATGGCATGCATTTCCACCCATGTAGACAGTATCCAACAAAATGGAACCCTGCAATTTACCGTAGAACCTTTTTTCACAAGGGTTGTATTGACAGATAATTTTCTCAAAAAATGATCTAGTCAAAAGTTTCATGTTGATCTGTTTTGTTTCTAATTATATCACTCGTTAGTAAAGATTTCACAAAATTTTGTGCTCTTATTAGTTATTTTCAAGTCCTACTAATGTGTATGCGTAATGGATTTTGTATATGACACATAATTAACTGGTCCCGCCCAGTTCAGTTTATCTTCCATGTGTTACTCAATTTTAAACTCAATTCTTAACTCACAAGTTGTTCTTGTTCATGGTATTTCATGGTCAGTTTTAGTTTGGTTTCATTGCAGTACAGGATATGATCTCTTTGTGCAGCAGCAACTATGATTCTGTGGTGTGTAGGTTCACTCAAAATGGTCTGCAGAAGCTGAAAAGTTGGATTTGAATTTCAGATTTGAGACTAATATACGTTGACCACTTATTAAACCTAGATTTGTTCAACACATTAACAACAAGTATAAGTAAAGTAAATCCTTCTTCGTGCCTATAATTGGTGCATAGGGCTGGATGGTATCCCGGTTTCTGTAGCGTGAGAGGATGACAGTTGGGCAACTCCCCCTGGACAGGACACTAGTCTATCACAGGTTGCTTCCCGATGTAGCCGGTACGCATTCCCAGCTGAGTGGACTGGAGCAATGCTGGAAGACACAACGGACTGCCAAGGGCAGGATCTGAACCCACAATTGAGTCCAAAGCTCTTCCAACTGAGCTAATCCGCCTGGCTACATTAACAGCAAGTGTCGCTGTTAATGACTGTTTAAGTTTCTAAGGCATCAATAAAATGAAACTGCCAGTCTTGCTCAAATGAAACTAACTTTTATCATAACTCATAATGTTGTTTGCAGTACTTGATATTATACTTCTCTGGTAGAACAACTTAAAAGATGGCTAAAACGTATCCAAAAATCTTTACCTTTTCATTCTTCTGTGCCACATAACATGTCAACTTCACATCATGGTCTCTTGTTCTTTCAGCAACTGCAAACACTTCAGCAAGCATCCTTGGAGGCTGGTAACTGTTTGGTTGCAAACACACATTTGGCAGGCTAGAACATAGTTGTTCATCCTGATCTGTATCGGTTGATTTGATTGGCTGTTTTGGCCTTGCACCCCCATGGTTATCTTGTAAGCTGGCTCCTTGATGTTCCTTTTGGTTTACCATTTCATTTTTGCTCAGTGCAGTACACACATTGTCTTCAACTTGCTGACTTGCCCATTTTGTCTCTTGTTTGACCAGTGTCTCCTCGACCCATTTTGTCTCGTGTTTGACATCTGTCTCATCTTTCCCCAAACCATGCTGTTCATCGTTGACAGATGTCTGTAGTTCTTCGGTTGTTTGTGCAACTGGTGCAGTGTTGGATCCTTCAGAATCATTAAGAGTTGATTTGGCCCTGATGCGCGTGAAGTGCATGAGAACTACATCCATTGTCTCACTGTTTGAGTAAAATGAGCTATCTTCATTGTTCGTTGTTTTCCACTGTTCACCAGTTTGCTGAATTTCTGCTTGAAGTGAACAATCTTTTGGGGCTGTGTGCTTGATACTGAGAATGACAGGAGCATTAAATGTAGTACCTTCTGGCCCCAGTTCAACCTCTGGAATGAATTGTGTTGCCTCAGATGACCCACGCTCTTCTAGTACCTTCATTGACAGAACTGTAGGGTAGGATAGTGCTCCAGGGGGCACAAACAGGAATACATCTTGAGCTCTCATTTCCAGAAATCCACCTTCTTTGTCGAATTCAGCCGATACTTGTAAAGCATGAGGTATTTGATTGTGGGCGGTGCTTTCATTGTCTAGAGATTGCTGCCTGTTTTCTGAAACAATGCAGGATAATTAAATTTTGAAGATTAATTTGTATTCACTGACAGGTTAATGATGTTACACATGTTTGTAAATTTTATTCACAAAAGTTCAAACATTATTTTATTGGTTAATGCAGATCATTTTATAACTATGAAAATGGTAATAAGTGATCTAAACTGAATTCTTCCAGAGTAGAAAAAAAAGGGAATGAGAACTTTTAGAATTTAATGCTTAGCTGCAATAATGAATTTTTTAATTTACATTTTTTTAACCGCCATTGCAAATTAAAGTGAAATATGAGTAATATCTTTTGTTTCCTGTATACTTACTTATGGTGAGATTCCTTAGTTCTCTCTTCAATGTCTCACTTTTACTGAGCGTAGAGTTGTTGGCCAAACTTCCAAACCCACTGTCATCTGAATACCCACTCATTACAGAATGTCGGTCTTTTGAAGATAGTTGTCTGTTGAGCAGATCAGGACGAACAACCTTTCTTCTGAGACTTATCTTTGGCCTCTTTGTTTCATTTTCTGATTCATCTACACGCTTTGGGTGCCATGTTTTGAATTTTTCTTGCCTAAATTTCTGGCTAGTTTGATTGGCTTCATTATTGTCAGTTGATCCTTGATCAATTCCGCAGTACCCGCTATCAACTGTATCGACGGTGTCACCCGAGTCACCTGACAAAACGCTTATGGGTCTCATTGATCCTGGACCCGAATATTCTCTTATGGGGTCCTTCATTGAACGCATTTTGAGTTCTTCTTTCAGCTTATCATTGTTTTCATTTCTACAGTTCCATGTATGGAACTTTTTAGGGTCTCTGTCAAAGTCATCCTTTCTACCATTGGTAAAGGTGTGTTTCATTGTGGTATCATCGATTTCAGTGTCGTCTAAAGGAGTATTATCAGTGCTTGCAGTACCTCCCTTTGCAATTGATCTTTGTTGATCAGCTCTAGTATTTGGTTTGGAACCGGACATGACATCATCACTTATAACACCATCTGAATCCAAAACTCCTGTTGGTAGTGTTTGCAACTCTAGTAACGCTTCGTGACTATATGTGTGTGTGTCCCGTCCATCTTCAGGAATTTCACACAGCACATGACCATTCATTGATGTTGAATTTGAAGTTGTTGAGGGAACCACTTCATCACAGTCCCGTTCATTTATGGCAAGTTTTACACAGTTCTCATCAGAGTCTTTGACCTCGGCAGTGTTTATTCTTGCCTGAAAATTAAGAAAATATATATTTGTCTCTAAATGCCGCGTAGTTCATTATTTATAGAAATACAATTTATTTTGAATTGGATTTCTTTTCAGTGCAATAAGTATAATGGCATTTATCATGATAAGAGTAACATTTGTGATCAATGTATGGTTTTTGAATCCCACAAAAGCTGGGAGAGGGGTCCTGTTTTGGGTGGGTTATGTTGACCCTTTGCTCCGCTAGCATCAAGAAAAATTGGATTACACACATTCTTAAGTTACAGAACTGGCATCAGGAGGATCACAAGTTTAATTACCATGGCTTTGATATTTTATCTTATGTAATCAAATTGGCCCGACTACACAATTTGCATTAAATATAAACGTTACCTCCTTTTCAAATTGACGCCTCAGGCACATGAAGATGATAATGAAAATGGCTAAAGCTAGAAGCACGCCAAGCACAATGTAAACAATTATTTGTTCTTGACCAGGTGGTTCATAGGTCCTACAGTCCGTGATTTCAGCTCCCCAGCACTGACCACTGCTGCAACTGGTGTGGCAAGGTTGACAGGCTGTTCCATTGTAGAATGTGAACCCAGGGCATGTGATACAGGCCCCATCAGAGCTGGTTGTCTCACAACCCATTTCCTGAAAAATATAAAGATGTTCAAAATGATGAATACGTTCTTGTTGTAAAGTAAGTTAGACATTTGATCAATAAACATTTCTGAGATAAAAGCATGCATATCAAGCTATAGCCATTCCAGAGTGCAAAAGAATGTTACATTAATCTTTAAAAGTTGGTAATGATTTGTATTTGAAATATTAAGTTCAATGAACTGAACTTACCTTGATGATAAAACATCATCAACTGATTTTGTATTCAAAAGTCTCTCAATATATTTTTGATTTCCTTTTGGATAGATGACAACAATACTAGATTTTAATTTTGCATATCATAAATAGGGATATCTAGTTACAAAAGGTTAAAGATTATATAAATATTGATAGCAGTTGATAAAACATGGGATGCTCAGTGTAGAACATTGGACCTATACATTGCACGGAGATGTAAACAATAACAAAACTAAATAAAACTACTGAAGCTGTGTATAACCACTGATAACCACACTTACGTTTTAATGTATCCAACCTCACTTGTTCTTCTTGAATGTATTTTGCTTTAAAACACTTTGCAACAAACATATTCCTAACAAAAAATGGCGTTTGACATTGGGCGTGGTTAATTTTTGGGAAAACCCAAAATTGTTTGTCCCGTCAAGACATGGGTTTTTCCACTTGTAATCTGTTGTGTCCCATTCATGTGTCCTTATTTAGTATTGTGTGTTATTCAAAACACTGATTGTGTTTATGAAAAGAATGTTTGAATAGTCATGAATGGAGCTGAACTATAAAGAAATTGGTTTCGATATCTTTCAGACATACCATTGAAACCTTTTAAGTTCTTTGATAGAATTTCTCAACAAATATTTTTTAGTGCTAGCATTCTTGGGGATAAAAAAATAATATTTTTTAATGGTTTGGTTTGGTTGTCCCTCAAGGTTTACAACACTTTAAAGTTACTGCCTCAGTTTTAACCATTCAAACATGTTTGAGATTTAAAATACTGGTTGGCAAAACGTTTGAAGAAGATTTATTTTAAAAAATTGATAAAGGTTTTATTGTGGTTGTAGTTTTATCTAACTACACTAACTTACACTTTTTTGACTGTATTCAAAGTTCAAAGGTTTCATAAATCCTAGATTTGAACTCTTCTTAAAATTGTTACTCAAGGGTCACTGCATGAATGCAGGAAGTATTGCTTTAAGTTCCTGTCTACCAAGTACATTATATTTGCTTAAGGTGGATAAATTTAGAATTTGTTATCTTCAATGTTTAGGTCATATGACAATACCAAAAGATGTTTTTTTAACAAACATTTCAGGAACAACACTCACCATATAGTGTTTTCCTTTTCATTTCAAAGATTGGTTTATTTTTCAGAAGTGGGTATCAAACCCATCCATTGAAACTTTTACTATTAGGTAAAATTTCCATGAAAGTTGTCAAAGCCCTAATCAAATTGTTAAAAAAAAATCGAAGAAGAAAAATGCTTTTGAAAATGAGTAAAAATGAAAAATAAAGGTACAAAACTGCCATAAAACAATGTTATACGACAAAGTTTTTGAACAAATTTTTCTCAAAAACTCAAAAAAAATGTTTAATGTATTCAAAGTTCAAAATGTTGTCGACCTGTAATAGCGACAGAGTGAACACTTTTTAAAAAAGCTTAAAATGGTTTAAACCTAGGGAAAGTATCTTAAAACTATTACAAGAAAGGAGTTCAGAAAAAATCATGTGACTCTAGAGTCTATTGTGTGCTAGTTGATCACAAGTAATTGTCAATAAGGAAACCTGTTGTACAGGAAATCTTCCTCAATGCAGGTAAACTGTTGTACAGAACAAAATTATTATTTGATTTTCTTAAAACAATCTTGTTAAAGATACTGTCGCCTCGTTCAAATCAACTAGAAATTGTGTGTATGAGTCCTTTGATGAACATAACAACTTGCAACTGAGTCAAAAAATTCAAAAAATCTGTAAGGGGTGGTTTGAGTATCTGAAAAAGTCAAACCTTTGCTTAAGCCTAGGTTTAAATCGGACACAAAAGCTCCCAAATCACCCCTTTGCAGATTTTTTGAATTTTTTCACTCAGATGCAAGTTAGTTAATATGTTCATCAAAGGACTCATACAGAAAATTTCTAGTTGATTTGAATTTTGACGCCAGATCGGGACCGACGAGGAGACAGTATCTTTAAAGAAGTAGCACAGAATACGTTTGAAGTGTTTTTATATAAAAGATGTTGTATTGTTGAACATAAAATACCCAAAGAAAAAATTAAAATCCTAACCCAATTTCTAAAAAACCCGATTTTCTCACCGAATTTA